>JAJOOR010009876.1:0-67737 GCA_036250505.1 Solanum acaule
CTATTTCCCGTTAATTAATGTTGAATGTACTTCCGCGACCGATGAAGTGTGATGACAAGTTTGAGAGGCTTGTTTGGGGTTCCTTCGGGTTCCTCATTCGCCATGTCATGTCTAGGCCCTAGGCTTGGGTCGTGACAGCTTAGCACTGAGTGGATATGAATATGAGATGGAAGCTTATACGCTAGTTGAGTCTGGCTTCCCAATGAAAGCTTTTACACCAGTTGAGTCAGTCTTTCCAAATGGGTTCCTTCTACCATAGTTGAGTCTGGGTTTCCAAAGTATGTATCTCATGAGATGGAAACCTTCAACCATAGTTGAGTTCGGGTTTCTTCAAGAAATCTCCCTATTCCATAAAATATGTGCCCTCATAGGTATTTAACTAGTGGATCCACCTAAGCTATGAGTATGGTTCTACCTTAGGCAAGTAGGACAATCCTTTTTAGTGTGATGTAGACACCAGATTCCATGTTAAGCTCACATGGTCTATGTCGGCTAAGGCTTATTCCCCTTTATGATAGTATGAACAAGAATATAAATTATGAACTATAGTTACTCAAGAAGCTTTACATAGTATGAGTGGGATTATGGGATCTTATTCATGCATTGCACAAGTATGCTTTGACGGTATGTATGATGTGTTCCTCTTATGATATGATAAGCTATGAGTTGATTATGCTTATAACTTATGCTTTTTTTCATTTTCTTTAAAATGATGCTTTAACTTAGTAAAATGCATGCATTCAACTAAAATGCCCATTTTAGTATGTTTTCATGATTTTATGCATGGCTGTCATACTTAGTGAATTTTTGTACTAACCCATAGTTTCCTACATTTTCCCCAAGTGTAGGGTCTGGTTCTCAAGGTGGTCCCTATTGTGGCCAGAGCTTGGACTCGATCATTTCTCCTTGCTTGTTGGTGAGTCCCTATTATTCGAGGACGTATATTTTCATTTAGTAGTTTCATTCTTGTATTTGAATTTCGGATTATGTTGTATGGGTTGTGAGCCCTAGTTCCATATCCTAACACTCAGCTAGAGAGAGTGAGTGGGGTAAGGCGTAGACTGGTCTTCATGCGGCAAATGGGTATCCGAGAGGAACGCATTTGAAATGGGGTATGTTTCCCGAGAGGGAACTTATTTCCATCTAAAGCTTAGCCTAGACACTATTCTCTTGCAAATTTCCTATCGAAAGCATGTACCCAACTATTTATCTCAACTTTATTTGCGGTCACACCCCAAGAACTCTTCCACATACTTGATTTTCTTGTTATATTTGTTGTGTTTGCTATACTTGTGACAAAACCCTCAAATTGATATTTGACACTTTTGTGTCCCCCTTTAATTTACAATATTTTTAATCGTTAATGTCTTTAGCTAGGACTAGTTAGATCTAAATTTTATTTTTCTATTAATTCTCAAAACCGCTCCGTTGGGACACGACACCAACCCTTGGTTGGGTTACTATATTATTGCACGATCGCAGACACTCATATTAGAAGCTGTGTCGTTGATTACACAAAACATCAGCACCCAAAGATTTAAATCAATATATATTGCGGTCACACCCTAAGAATCCCCTCTCATTTTTAGATTTGTTTATTGTTTTTACTATTTTTGCTATATTTGTGACAAAACCCCCGAATCGATAATTGACACTTTTGTGTCCCTCCTTTTTTAATTTACAATGTTTTTAATTGTTAATGTCTTTAGCTATGACTAGTTAGAACTTAATTTAATTTTTCTATTAATACTCGAAACCACTCCCTTGGGACTCGACCTCAACCCTTGGTTGTGTTATTATACTATTGCACGATTGTAGACACTTGCATTAAAGGTGTGTCATTGATTACACAAACATCAGTCGTGCCACGACGTTGACAAAGGCGTTATTTGGGAGGCAAGCCATAACCCTTGTTCTTATTTTGAGTATATAAATAATGATGTGTTGATTGTGCAGGTTTTAGTGGGAAAGAGTTCGAAAACTGTAGATGGGAGAAATAATAACCTAGTCGGTGCATCATAGGAAGGGTCAGCGTGCCTGATTAAATCCGTCGTTTGGCTCAAAATCATACTAGTTTGGTCTTATAAAACTCGGCTAGCCAAGGAGAAATTTGGCGAATCGCAAACAAGGTCGGCGATCCCGAAGCAGACCACCTCTTGGATCGTCACATTAGTGAAGGTCCTGTAAAACTCGGCGAGGTAAATAACGAATGGGCGTGTCGCCAAGTATTTAGGCGAACATGACTAATATCTCCGAATGTGCTCGAACCGGATGGTATATCGGGTCAAAAGACATGGCTAGACCAAAAACTCCAGGTAGAGAAATAACACCATGCAATAAGGCGAAAGGGATTAAAATCAACGAAGGCGCAGCGCTATCAAAAGACAAGACCGCAATACTTTCCACATCTGATAGGCAAAACAAAGGCAAAATCAAAGCACCTGACTTATCAGACGCAAGCTCCGACAGTGAGAGATTTTTTGCTTCTTACTACAGTCTATATGATAGTGAGGAGGAGCATCAGGAGCCTCAGAATACAGAATCTGAAGAGGATGATCTCATAATGGCACAGAGGGTTGAATTACAATCTAAGAGTCTAAATAATCCATCTAGGATCCGGAGTCCCCAGTCTACCACTCCTACATTTCCAGATCCAAAATAAGTAATAGTGATGGAACCTCCAGTACAAGGTCCTCCACCCAAGTAAATGAATAGATCGAAGACTAAGGGGATGAGGATAATCCTGGAGGAAAAGCGTATGTCCATAGATGGGGTTATCGATTGGTACCCAAAGATAATGGAGTGCCTAAAGCACCACAAGTTCCAAATCTACACAAAACTCCATGGCTCTTACATACCAAGCTGGGTCAGAGAATTTTACAGTGCATACAGTGCATTTGTACCCCAAAGGAAGAGGCTAATATCAACTTTCAAAGAAGTCGACTATGTAGTTGTTAGAGGAAGGAAGGTATTTTGTGACAATGAGGCCATCCACACAA
Source organism: Solanum acaule (assembly GCA_036250505.1). NCBI lineage: Eukaryota > Viridiplantae > Streptophyta > Magnoliopsida > Solanales > Solanaceae > Solanum > Solanum acaule. The sequence goes on from JAJOOR010009876.1 coordinate 3,000, forward strand.
TCTTGGGCATGTCCACGAGTATTGCGGATCACTGCCAGCACTTGATCAGAACAGAGAAGTTGGACACAATAAAAAAGTGGTTAGCCCCACTAATTTCAGACGGTTTTCCGAAATGGTTGGCAGAAGGGGATCCAATTGAAAAGAAAGACTTGAATGTAGCTGCAAGATACTTATTCAGTTTTACCAGCAGTACAATTATGCCATCCCAGAATAAGTCAGTTCTTTGGCTTGTTCAATCAACATGTTTGGGTTGCATCATGGACAAGACCAGAATAAATTTGGGGATGATCATGGCTTCAGAGATTCATACGCGTGCAAAGCAGACCCGGGCCTCTATTCCTTTTCTGGTATTGATCACCGAGGTGTGTAGATGGGCTTGAGTACTAGGAGATGCAAAGAAATATGTCGAAGTGATTCCCACATCCTCCACTAATATCCGAAGGATCGAAGCTGAGTACCTGAAGGATCAGGAGGAAAAGAAGAAGGCAACCCCGGTGGACATAGAGTCATCACCTGCAGAGGCATATTTGCCTACTCCGACCTCTGGGCCTTCAAGTATCCCTATTACTACTTCTTCTGATACTCCAAGTTCTTCTACTGTTGCACTGCCTCCTAGACCTGCTAGTGCTGTCTCCCAACCTCCACTCACCCAGGCGCCACTACTTCGAATGGGGCAGCTTGCCCATTCTGCTGATCACCGTGTGTCCAGACTTGAAGCCTCAGTTCCAAGCATGATTCAGAGTGATCTGGCAGACGTGGTGACACCTTTGAGCGCTACCATTGACACCCTTGAGGCTAGGACAGCGGTGTGTGAGCGTGACCAATGAGCCATTGAGGAAGTTTTATTTGTGGTAGGGTGAGGCTCACCTTTTGTGTGATATTTGTGAATCGTGTTTTGTTTAAGTATTTGTGTTGTGAGCTATTATTGTGTTAATACTGCTTTTTGTGGATGTTTGAGCTTATGGCTCCATGTTTTAAATTGCTGACCCTTCCTTCAAAAAAAATTTCCACCTCTTATGTGTTTAATGTGGCTGTTCTTTTGCAAAATTTGATTCTTGTTTCCAATCAGTACCGATTACTCGGATAGTGCTCTTAATCGAATGAACATGAATGTACGGCTACAACAAGCCCAAATGAAGTTGCATAGACAATATGTGAACTCTTTGCATCTCATTGTGACTAGCTTGTTATCAAATCGAGTCTCTTGTGAGACTGTAGTGTCAATACCTAGTGTGATGATCTTACTTTGAACCATGCATGATAGATTCTAGAATTTGCCCGGTTGGTCCAGTCAACTAAGTGATGCTATCTCTTGATATGATCTTAGGCAACTTCTAAGAGTGTGAGCCAATTTGATATATACCTCTTTTGTGACCTACCTTTTGAGTGTGTGAACATCTTTTGAACACCCCTTGAGCCTGACCTTTCTTTGGAAGAAACTTGATGGAATCATAACTTTTCTTTGTCCATTACCCATAATCCTCATGAAGTTGTGGTTAGTTGAATAGCCAAATTGGGGTGTGGTGAAAAGAAAAGGCAAATCAAGAAGTGAAACAAAGTCCCTCTTACCCATGGTTTTCAGGAAAATGGAACCCCTCCATACAAAAAAAAAAAGAGAAAAGAGAAAGAAAAAGAAAAAGAAAAAGGATGAAAAAGAAATTTCTGGAATAAAGTACAAAAGAATTGGGGTTCCCAAACAATCCTTGGAAAAGGGAATAATAGGATGACTTATGTGCACTAAAGAAAATGATGAAGGAAAAGAAAAGGAAGTGTTGTGAGCACCACATTTCATGAGGATGAAAGTCACTGAGCCTAAATGACCATACCTTTGCACTCAACACCACTACAAGCCTTGAAAAGTCCTTTTTATCTTGAGTGAGCTGAAACAAATGTTAATTGGAAAATACGGGCAAACCTATGGATGAAGTTATGCATTGTGTTCTTCTTTGTCAGCGTAAGTGTTGCCATTATGTGAATATAAAATCAGTCCTTGTGTGAGGGCATTTGAACACTTTGGTTGAGCTTGAACTTGCATTTGAAGCAGGTATTGTGAGCATGAGATTCTTTGGTATTGGTGAGTTACAACTTGAATCTTTGAGAGCACATTTGATCTTTGCATAAGTAAATTGAGTCTTGTTGTGTTCATTCATGATTGAGTCTTATGTAGCACTGTTTGAGACACCTTTTTTGAACGACTTAAGTTGAGTTTGCTTGAGGACAAGCAAAAGTTTAAGTTGGAGGTGTTGATGAGTCCACAAATTGAACTCATTTAGGGCCATATTTTGATAGAATTAGTGTCCTCAAATGCATATTTTATCTCAATATCTGATGAAAACCCTTAAGTTTCAAGTATTTGGAGTTTGAAGGAAAGCATGGACACTACTTAGCAAAAAAGGAACAAAGGCAGCTGAAAGAACTAAGAAATGAAGATCTGACATTCACCGAACCTATTCTGCGAATCGCCAAAAGGTCTTATCCTCGCCTTTTGTTCCAGTGTACTGAGCCATGAAAGAAAGGATCAAATCGGCGGTGAAAATGAGCAGTCGGCGTTTCGCCGAGCAGTTCCGTGAAGCTGTACTATATTACCCAATGATCCAAACACGATGATGCTGAAGGATAGATCAAAACGGCGATGAAACCTACCAAAGAGCGGATCGCCGAGTTAATCGGTGATCTCAACTAACGATGCCAAATGATCCACTGCAGCATAGATTTTTGAAAACTATAATTACTCGTTGAGAGTTGTAGCATAATATAAGATTTTAATATATAATTTTTAACATAGACTTTTGAGTTCTAAGCTTGGAGAGGGTTTTGAAGAACTTGAAGATTTAAAGGGTTTCAACTTCAAGATTTTGGATTTGGGTCTTGTGTATTCTTCACTTTTGACATGTTTTAAGACTTAAACTTGCATACCCATTGATGGAAACTGAGATTGGTATACATTTTTACCTCTTTTACATGTGTTGCTAAAACCCCAATTCTTGGGGTGTGATTTTGTGAATATGGGTTAGATTATATGTTGGGTCTTGCTTGTTGATGATTTATTTGTTGTTTAGATGTGATTTCATTTAATAGTTGTGGTGGAACTTAATGAAATTATAGTTGCATATATGATTTCACCTTTGTGTTTTTGGTTTGCTCCAGAGAGAGGTCGTAAAACTAAGACTACCAAACTGATGGCCAGTGGGAGTGGGTCGACATGAGGTTCAGCTCGATAGAGTAAACCCTAGTCCTTCTCACACACATTCAGCTCGAGAGGATGAGTGAGCTAAGGCGGAGGCTGTTCTTCATGCCGCTAGTAGGTGTCCGAGAGGAACCCATTTGATTCGGGGTAAGTTGCTCGAGAGAGAATTTATCCCACTATAGTCTACCTAATCAAAAATATTTAACGGATTTATTAACAGAAGCATGTACCCAATAGTTTAGTTTAACCTGTATTCCTATCACATCCCAAGAACCCCATCTCTTTGATTAGTATTCTTTGCATTTTTGCTATTTTTGTTTACTTGAGAAAAACCCCCATTGATAATTGATGCTTGCGTTACCCCTTAGATTTAACATGTTTCCACTCGACAATGTTTTTAGCTATGACTAATTAGAACTTAATTTTATTTTTCTACTAATTCTCGAAATCACTCCCTTGGGACTCGATTGCAACCCTTGGTTGGGTTACTTTACTATTGTATGATCGTAGACACTTGCATTGGAATTTGTGTCTTGATTACGCAAACATCAAATGTCGATGCTAGGATATAAATGAAGTACTGGGATGTTTATCAGATTTCATGCACAACTACCCATACTTGGTAAAAATGAAGACCTTAGATGATATGAATGAATGGTTGGCACCCCTACTTTCTGATGCCACTCTGAGATGGATTGAGGCTGGTGCAAAGATCGAGAACCAGGACCTGAGCGTAGCCGCTCGATACTGTTTCAAGTTTATGAATAGCATTATCATGCCTTCCCAGAATGAGTCCATCCTTTGACACCCGAAGGCGGCCTGTTTAGGGTCCGTCATAGATCGCCAGAGGCTTAACCCAAGGCTACTGATTGAGCAAGAGATGGCCATGAGAGCCAAGCAGAGCCAAACCTCAATCCCATTTCTGGTGCTGATCAATGAGTTGTGCAGATGAGGTCTTGTTCCAAGAGATGAGAAGACGAATGTGGAGGTGAAACCCACCCCTTCTACTGACATCCGACGTATTGTAGTCGAGTACATCCGAGATGAGGCTGACAGGAGGAGGGAAGCACCGGGTGATACATCCTCAGAGGTCGACATGGATATAGTCTCGACAAAGGCAATCATGCCCCCTCAGGCTAGTAGGCCCTCAGGTACATCTGGCCCTTCTGTTTCTAAGATTCGTAGTACTTCTATTGAACCCACTCCCACTAGTTTTGCTGCTACTGCCTCCTGACCCCAATCACCCTGACCATGCTATATAAGATGGGCCATCTGGCGCAATCTGTTGATGTGCATACCTCCCGGGTAGAGGTCGATATGCCTGGGTTGATAGAGCAAACAATTGATGCCACCCTAGCTCCTATTAGGTCCGAGTTGAGGGAGTACTGAGACTTGATTGAGGGCCAAAATTGTCTTTAGATGACCATACGGTGTGAGTTGAAGAGTGTGAGAAGAGCCAGGGTGCTATAGAAGTTGTGACGGTCTTGAAGGCTGATGTTGTTGGGCTGCGCAGAGATATGGACGACGTGAAGTCCACTGATTTATCCATGTTCTTTGATATTGTGGAGATTTCTGAGATGCCGAGACCGAAGATGATACTAGGGCTGATGATGATGACGCTGAATCTGAGGCGGAGACAAGTGATGAAAGATGAGGCTGTCTATGATGATTTGGCAGACCTAGAGGGAGCCATGATAAATATAGTTGTGCAGGCCTCTTTGAGGGACGTTTCTATGGAGGTCTCCGGTGGAGCCTAGGATATTGATATACTGGGCACTCATGCACAGATAGAGGGAGTTGTCGACATGTAGACTTCACCCAGGCTTAGCCTGGAAGGATGACTCTTTGCCTCCCTTTCTGTTATTTTTAGACTATTTTTATTATTTCTTTGCATTTGAGGACAACTGCTATTTTTGTTGGTGGGGTGAGGTACTTTCATGCCCACATCTATTGGATTGTTTTTATGAATATTGGTTTGTTGTTGGTTTTGGTTTTGTGTATATTGGATCATATCCTATGGTTATATATGTATATTTTGTTGATCCATCTTGTTCCATTGTTCTTATTGTGCAAATGGTTTTGAAACGATTTTAAAAAAAAATGGCACCTCTTTTATGTTTGATTGTGGCGGTTCATTTGCATTTTCGAGTGTCGGTTAAGGTCAATACCAATGAATTGAATAGTGCTCTCAATTGAACGACATCAATGTGCGGCTACAATGAAGGCAAACTAAGTGACATAAGTCATATGTGAACTCGTAGCATCTCATTATGACTAGCCAGTTGAAATTAAATATCTTGTGATGAACATTGCAAGCTAGATAGAAAGTGTGGAGTCTTGTTTGATAATTGTGTCAAATGTCTTGTGTCGTGAGGTTGTCTTGAATATTGTACTTGATGACATCTAGAATTTTCCCCATTAGTCCAAATGATTGATTTAGGCAAGCGATTGAAATGATCTTAGGCAAAAGTTTTCAATAGTGAACAAATTTGATAACGTACCTCTTTGTGGCCACCTCGTGAGAAGTGTGAATCTTGCATGGCACCTTTTTAGCCTATCCTTTTAATTGGAAGAAACTTGAGAAACTTTGACTTCTTTTCCCCATCACCTATAACCTTCATGAAGTATTGATTTATTGAAATAGCCAACTTTGGCCAAAAGCCTAAGTTAGGGGTGTGGTGAAAAACAAGGAAAGTCGAGAAGTGTGAAAAATCCCTCCTTTTTGAAGCATAGGGTGAAAAAGATGGAACCCCTCCATGTAAAAAAAAGGAGAAAGAAAAGAAATAGTGAAAAATACTGATAAAGAGAAAACTTTGTGAAATAGAAGTGTGTGAAAGAAGCAAAATAAATGGGTTGTCCAATAAGCATGCTTATTAAAATAATAGGGTGGATTGTGAAAATGTTTGACTGTGCAAGAGAAGGAGAAACAATGATTTTCAAGCAAAACATCATGAAGGTAGAAACCACTAAGCCAAAATGATCATACCTTTAAACTCAACCTCGTTAAAAGCCTTGAAAAGACCTTTGTGATCTTGAGTGAGCTGAACTGAAGGTTGATTGGGAAATAAGGGTAAATCTGTATATGAAATCATGCTTGTGTTCATCTTTGTGAGAGTGAGAGTTGTATTTGATTCCAAAATCTTAAATTTTTAAGAACTTTGTGTAAGCATGGAATCATCAATATTGTGAGGGCATTTGAATACATTTGTTGAGCTTGAACTTGCATTTGAAGCAAGCATTGTGAGCCTGAGTATATTTGATAATGGTGACTCACCAATTTGAATTTCAGAGTGCACAATTGAATATTGTTTGTGTAGTTTGAACTTCTTGTTTGCATTTGTGTTGAGTCATTAAGTAGAACTATTTGTAGACATCCTTGTTGAAGTAATTGATCTTGAGTTTTACTTGAGGACAAGCAAAAGTTTAAATTGGGGGTGTTGATGAGTCTAGGATTTCGAATCATTTAAGGGTTTTGTTTTAATAGTTTAAGTGTCCTCAATGCCTAATTTATGCTATAACTAATGTTACAATCTTGATTTTTAGCAATGAAGGTTTAAGGAGCAAGGCAAGGACATTACCGGCCAATAAGGACCAAAAAAGCTGAAGAAGTTGAAGGAAGGCAATTTGGGTGATCGCCAAGACCACTTGGCGAGCCACGAAGTGGATCTTTAGCTCGCCTAAAGTTTCACCATGCCAGCCTTGGGGAAGAACCTACTTGGCGATAAAAATAGAAATTAGGCGGACCACCGAACGACTCAGCGAGCACGATCTCGATAGCCTAAAGTCACAGAACCCAGAGGATCAAGAGTTAAGGCACACCGACGATGGACTGGAGCAAAGGGTGGATCGCCAACTTGGTTTGCGAGGAGCAACCTACTTTGCCTAATGGTCCTGAAGGCCAAAAATTTGGAAACTATACGTTAAAATTTGAAAGGCAGGAAATGAATCAATCTTTTAATCTAAGCATTGTACAAACTAAATTGAGCTCTCCTGAGTTTTCTAGTGTAGACTTGAAACTTTGGAGACTTCGTTTCGAGGAATTGTGATAAGTATGGGATTGACTCATTTAGGGCTTTGTTTTGATAGTTTAAGTGTCCTCAAATGTCTAATCTATGCTCTAAACTGATGTTAAAGTGTTGATTTGCAGCTATGAAGGCTAAGGAGCAAGGCAAGGACACTACTGGGCAAAAAGGAGAAAAAAAGCTGAAGAGGTAAAGAAAAGCGATCGTGGTGATCGCCAAGACCACTCGGCGAACCGCCAATTGTCTCTTTAGCTCACCCAAAGTTCCAGCGTGCCAGCACTGTGGAAGAACAGACTTGGTGACATAAATGGGTAGTCGGCATATCGCCGAACGACTCAGCGATGGGAACATTAATCGCCCAAAGTCACAGGACCTAGAGGACAAATGGCCATTGCAAACTGGCGATGGATTGGAGAGAACAACGGATCACCGACTAAGTTGGCGACACCCGACTTACTTCACCCAATGGCCTTTCAAGCCAAAACTGAGCAACTATAATTTAAAATTTAAAATAAGGAGAAAGGAATTATGATTCTCTTAGTTTGAGAGTGATTTTCTTTGATTTTTTGAGTTTCCATTCGAGATTTTGAATCTTAAATTTGAAGATTTGTAAGTGGGTTTTTTAACTTATTCAATTTGGAGCACTATAAAGATTTGGAAACTTTTGTCCAGCTCATGTCTAATCTAATTTGTAATTGTTTTTATCTTTTTATGATGTGTAGCTAAAATTCCAATTATTGAGGTGTGATCATGTAGTTATTGGGTTAATTAGCTTATGGATATTGCTATTTACTTATTTAAATTCTTAATTGAAGTGGATTTAATCATTAGCTATGTTTTAATCTATGAATTGTAGTTACGATTGCAATTCTAACTTAAAGTTCCTGGTTTGCCTGTAAAAGAGGTTTTGGAACCAAAGCTTTCGATTAATGATTGTAGTTATTGGGTTGATATAGGTTTAGCTTAAGAGAGTGAATCATGAACTTGATTCTACATATCTAGCTCGAGAGAGTAGATAAATTAAGGTTTTGGGATGTTTATCTTGTCAAGCTTGTTGAGATTCGAGAGAACTCACTTGAATCATAGTAGTTGTTCGAGAGAAAGCTATTACACCGATAGTCTAGCCTACCCACTGAGATTTACCAATCATTAGTAAATTTCAATTACCCGTATAGCAAAATTAGCCTATAATCAATCACATCTCGAGAATTCCTCTCTATATTGTTGATTTCTCTGTTTTCATATGTGTTTTAGCTATTAATTGACAAACCAAACCCCCCATCTGACATTTGTTGTCAACCCTTAGATTTGTCTATATGTTTTTGATAATTTTTATTCCTCCAACTAATTAGATCACATTTGTAACTTCATAACTGAATTTGAAATCACACCTCTCCCTGTGTGTTCGACCCCAACTCTTCGTTCGGTTTTATACTAGATAACGGTCGTCCACACCTAGAATTGGAAGAGGTGTAATTGAGCTTTAATCAAAAATAGCGCCGCTGCGGGGGAGTGGTGTTGTTTAAAATTCTATTGTTGAAGTTTGATTTTTGTTATAGTTGAATCAACTTACTTTGTTAGTTCTGTTTGTGTTTGAACCGAAGAAGAAATGAGTGTTAATGGGATCAGGCAAATTGTCCACTAAGATGATATAGGAAAATTGAACAATGTTAATGATTGTATCCAATTGGGTGGTGTTGGGGCTATTTGTCTACCTCATGTTGAAGGGAACACTATTTTTCATGTCACTAGCACAATGCTTCAGCTCTTACAAAAGAAAGAATTGTATCGAGGGCTGGCTCATGAGGATCCCCATGAGCACATTCAGAATTTCATCGACGTTTGTGGACTGTTCTCGTTCAAGAATATCTCTCAAGAATTAGTACGTATTAAATTATTTCCATTTTGTTTGATGGGAGAAGCTATGAAGTGGCTAGCTGATCTCCCAAGGAATTCCATTACTACTTGGGATGAGCTTATCGTGAACTTCTATGTGAGATACTTTCTCTCGTAAAAAATGATGACGTTAAGAGATAGTATTCATGGTTTCAAACCCTTGGAAGGTGTACCAATCCACGTGACGTGGCTGAGGTTTCAGATGCTGTTAATTGAATGTCCAACTCATGGGCTTCCCAACAACGTCTTGTTACAATACTTCTATAGGAGTCTTAACTCGGTGAACAAAGGGGTTGTGGATCAACTTGTTCCTAGAGGTATAATGCAACAACCTTATGAGGTCGCATCTTAACTCCTTGATGGCATGACCAAGATCAATAGAGCATGGTATACTCGTGAGGACCAAGTGTCTCCTCTCACCTTTAGGATAACAAAAGAGCAGATCGAGAAGGATTAAGAGGCATTGATTATGGTTATGGTTTATATTGACTAACCATTGTGTTTATGTTTTTTATGATAGTCATCGTATTTAGTACATGCTTGTAATAACGCATACTCTTGCCTACATTCTTATCAAATTAGGGTCCGGCGATATTCACTCTGACACTGGTGGCTAGGTCCATAATTGATCAAGGAGTGAAGATTTGGTGAGTCCTCATAGCATTCGAGAATTTGGCCACGATTGTCCTTTAAGTCTTTCATTTCATGTTTGGACTATTGTATGGGCTGTGTCCCAAGATTTTTTCATATTGGTTTAGATTGTTTGAGACAATTATATAAGACTTCCGCTTTGTTTCTTAAAGATTTTGATTGTATTGAAATGTTACAAGTTTCCGCACCATTTGCTATTACTTTATGTTATGATATGCTAACTGGCTTGTATGAGGTCTCTCGGGGTCTTATACACCTTGTTACATCTAGGGGGTACCGATGGGTCTAGACAAACTTGTTAATAAGAGCACAAGATTTAGAATGGTTCTAGGATGTCTGAAACCACGTTAAGTGGAGTCTTGTTCTGAAGTGTGAATCGCACGACATTTATGAATGAGAGGCTACTAAATGTTAGGAAACTTCACTTCTTCATTTGTTAACTCTATAAAGTTTATTTCCTAATCCTTACCCAATGGTTTTCAGGATATGAATACTAAAGGCTAATGCTAGAAAGACTAAGGGAGACAATGTGGGTCAAAAAGTTCTTCCACAAGCTCCTCCTCAAGCTCCAATTGATCCTTTGGCTAAAAATGTAACCAACACGAAGTTTAGGTCGTCTTTCTAAGTGTTAGGTCAAGTTGTGAGGCCTAAGCCAATAAAGAGGTGGTAGCCCCTGTGAATCAAAATGTGGGTACGGCGACAGCAAGAGTGAGGGACTTTACAAGGATGAACCCTTCGGAATTTAATGGCTTCAAAGTTGAGGAAGAATCTAAAGATTTTATTGATGAGGTCTATAAGATTTTCGCTATTATGGGAGTGACACCGGTAGAGAAAGTGGAATTGGCCGCTTAGTAACTCAAAGGGATTGCTTAGATATGGTTCAATCAATGGAAAGGGCAAGGCGAGAAGAAAATGGTCTCATAGAGTGGGAAATGTTCAAAAGTGCTTTTCTTGAAAGATTCTTCCCTCTTGAGATGAGAGAGGCCAGGATGCTTGAGTTCATTAACCTTCGTCAAGGAACTATGAGTGTGAGGGAATATGTTTGAGGTTCACTCATTTATCCAAACATTCTCTTGTTATTGTGGTGAATCGTAGGGGTAAGATGAGTAAGTTTGTGTTAGGTATGTTCGACATGGTAGTCGAAGAATGCCGCACCATTATGCTGGTCCATGACATGGACATTTCTCGCCTTATGGTGCATGCCCAACAAATTGAAGAGGAAAATCTCAAAGAAAGTTCTAGGGAAGCAAAAAGGGCAAGAACGGATGATGGTAACTTTTCATATTCTAGGTCTGATGAATGGGGTCGTTCAAGCTTTTTGCAAAATCTCTCCATGCTATGTTCTTCTAATTCTCCTCCAAGGTCTAATAATGAAAGGGTGTCTAACCCTAAACCGCAAGGAGATGGTAGTAGGTCCATGATCCCTACTTGTGGGAAAAATCATGAGGGTAAGTGGCTAGCGGGCTATAATGCTTGCTTTGGGTGTGGTAAGACGGATCAAAAGATAAGGAATTGTCATTCGGCTGGTAAGAATAAGAGAGATACTCGTCGTATGGCTCAACCCTTCCCTTCATCCGGTCCAAGTGGTTAGGGTGCAAATGCTCCTAAGAAAAACTGATTTTATGCACTCTAGACTAGAGGTGATTAAGAAAGTTCACCTGATGTGGTTACCGGTATGTTGAAAGTTTTTCGAATTGATGTATATGCCTTACTTGATCCAGGTGCTACTTTGTCCTTTGTGACTCCATACGTGGCCATGACGTTTGATGTGCTCCCCAATGTGTTATTAGAACCTTCTTTTTGCCTCTACCCCTTGTTGGTGATTTTGTTGTGGCTAAGAGGGTCTATAGAAAATGTCATGTTTCCTTGTCCGATAGAGTTACTCTACTTGACTTGGTAGAACTTGATATGAAAGATTTTGATGTCAGCCTTGGTATGGATTGGTTTCATTCATGTATGCTTCTACTGATTGTAGAACTCGAGTGTCAAATTTCAGTTTCCAAGTGAGCCTATCCTAGAGTGGAATGGGGGAAAATTCTATGCCTAAGGGTCAATTTGTCTCTTATCTAAAAGATAGAAAGATGATTTCTAAGGGTTTCTTTAACCATTTAGTGAGGGTGAGGGATGTAGATTCCGAAACCCTTTCTCTTGAGTTGGTCCCAATTGTGAAGGAGTTTCTGGAGTGTTTCCCGTGATCTACCCGGTATTCCTCCCGAAAGGGAAATAGACTTAAGTATTAACCTTTTCCCAAATACGCAACCTATATCTATTCCTTCTTACAGAATGGCTCCAGCAGAACTTAAGGAGTTGAAAGAGAAATTGTGAGATTTGTTGGATAAGGGTTTTATCCGACCATGTATCTCTCCATGGGGTGCTCTAGTTTTGTTCATTAGAAAGAAAGATGGGTCCCTTCGTATGTGTATCGATTATCGACAATTGAACAGGGTAACCATTAAGAACAAGTATCCTCTCCCAAGGATGGATAGTTTGTTTGACCAACTTCAAGGGGAGAGTTATTTCTCTAAGATTGATCTCCGATCGTGTTATCACCAATTGCGGGTGAAAGATGACGACATTCTGAAGATGGCTTTCTGAACTCGGTATGGTCACTATGAATTTTTAGTAATATTATTTGGTTTGACCAACGTTCTGGCGTCGTTTATGGACCAGATGAGTATAGTCTTTAGACAATATCTTGACATGTTTGTGATTGCGTTTATCAATGACATTTTGATCTACTCAAGAAGTGATAATGAGCATATTGATCATTTGAGGATCTTGTTGCAAATCCATAAGGACCAAAATTTATTTGCTAAGTTTAGCAAATGTGAGTTTTGGCTAAGGTCCATAGCTTTACTTGGTCGTATTGTTTCAAGCAAAGGTATATAGGTAGATTCTAAGAAGATGGATGTGGTCAAGAGTTGGCCTAGACCTTAATCATCTTCAGACATTAGGAGTTTCTTGGGTTCGGCCGGTTACTATAGAAGGTTTATTGAGGAGTTCTCTACAACTGCCTCTCTATTGAAGGCTTACACTTAATAAGGCTAAGTTTTTATGGTCTGAATTATGTAAGAAAAGTTTTCTAGAGTTGAAAGATAGACTTACTTCCGCTCTGGCTTTGACCTTACCGGAAGGAACATATGGTATTGTGGTATATTATGATGCCTTAAGAATTGGGTTGGGATGTGTGCTTCTGCAAAACGTAAAGGTTATTGCCTATGCTTCAAGGCAACTTAAGATTCATGAGAAGAATTCTCCAACCCACGATCTTGAATTAGCAGCGATGATTTTTGCCTTAAAAAGATATAGAGGCACTATTTGTATGGTATCCATGTAGATGTGTTCACCAACCACAAAATCCTGCAATACGTGTTTAATCAGAAAGATCTGAATCTTCGTCGAAGAAGGTGGCTTAAGTTATTGAAGGAATATGACATTAGTGTTCTCTATCACCCCAGAAAGGCAAATGTAGTCGCGGATGCTCTATGTAGGTTGTCTATGGATAACGTTGCTCACCTTAATGATGATAAGAAAGAAATAATACGAGATGTACATAGTTTGGCTCATTTGGGTGTTCGGTTGATGGAATATACCAAGGGTGGTGTCATGGTTCATAATGGTTCTGAATTATATTTTGTAAGTGATATGAAAGCTAAGCAATATCTTCATCCAACTTTGGTAGAATTGAAGGAAACATTTCTCAAAAAGTCTATTAAGGTTTTCTCCTAAGGGGAAGGCGGAGTATTTAGATACCAAGGTCGATTATGTGTTCCAAACGTTGATTACTTAAGGGAACAACTTTTGGCAGAAGCTCTTAGTTCTCTGTATTCCATTCACCTGGGAGCCACCAAGATGTACTGTGACTTGTAGGAGGTCTATTGGAGGAATGAAATGAAGAGGGATATTGCATGATTTGTGGCTATGTGTCCAAATTACCAACAAGTGAAAGTTGAACATCAGAACTGGGAGGTTTATCCCAAGATATTATCATTCCTACATGGAAGTGGGAAGACTTGAATATAGACTTTATAGTAGGGTTGCCACATACTCGGCACCAATATGATTCGATTTGGGTCATAGTAGACAGAATGATGAAATCGGCCCTTTTAATTCCCTTCAAGGTTTCTTATACGGTTGAAGACTATGATAAGTTATATTTGAGGGAAATGGTAAGATTGCATAGTGTGCCCTTGTCCATTGTCTTCGATAAAGGTACTCAATTTGCTTCTCAGTTTGGGAAGTCATTCCAAAAGGGTCTTGGCACTAAAGTTAAGCTTAGCACGACTTTTCACCGACAAATCGATAGGCAGGCGGAGCGAATGATCCAAACTTTAGAGGATAAGTTGAGAGCATGCATCATCGATTCTAATGGAAGTTGGGATGATCACTTGGCATTGATAGAGTTCGCCTATAATAATAGTTACCATTCTAGTATTGGTATGGTCCCCTTTGAAGCTCTTTATGGTAGGAGGTGTAGATCTCCTATAAGGTGGTTTGAAGTGGGTGAAGTTGCCTTCATCAGACTCGAGTTAATTTATGAGGCTATGGAGAATGTCTGGCTTATTAGAGAGAGGTTGAGAACAACCCAAAGCCGACAAAAGTCCTATGCCGATGTGAGAAAAAGGGATCTAGAGTTTGAAATTAACGATTGGGTTTACCTGAAAATCTCACCGATATATAGGCCTATATAAGGATTTAAGGCGTGTAGGTAGGGTTGCTTTTGAGTTAGATTTGACAAATGAGTTGGCAACCGTGCATCCCATTTTCCATGTCTCTATGATTAAGAAGTTTGTTGGAGATCCGACATCCATAATTCCCCTTGAAGGCTTGGGGATTGATGAAAGTCTCTCTTATGAAGAAGTACCGGTTGAGATCTTAGACCGGCAAGTTAAGAAGTTGAGAAACAAGAATGTTGGCTTTGTAAAGGTTTTATGGAGGAATCATTTAGTTGAGGGTGCTAATTAGGAGGCCGAGGCGGATATGAAGTCCCAATATCCCCATCTTTTTCCTCCTACTCTAGCTTGAGGTGATGAATTTCCTCTTTGTTTGTTCTATGATTAAAAAGCATGTGTGTTTTAGATGTTCCCATGATTTCTTTGATATGCATGTTCATGAAAAAGTTTACGTTTTGAAAGAAATGACTATATGATTTACTTTCCTCATGATTGTTGTGCATTTAGTATGAGTTGCCTATAGACTTAATGAGATGAATTGTTGAACATGCGTTGACTTGTAGTGGAGATTTCCTCCTTGAATATGTGCTTTGAATATAGATTGCATATAGGCTATATGAGATTGTGTTGAGCATGTTTTTTAGTGTGGGGATGATAGTTCCTCCTTGAAATTAAGAAATCTGAAAATTTCATGCATATTGGATTGTTAGATGTAGTTCCTACTCCCTTATGGTGCATTGAGTATGCTTAGTATGGAGTGGATGTCTCATCCTCGGTTATGTGCATTTTTATGAGATGCATGCATGATGGGCTACTAATCTTGAGTCTTTTTGTTGGAAAATGTGCCTACAATCTTATTCAAGGATGAATGATACCAAGAGGGAGATAACGTAGCACCCCAGATTCGAAACGAGGCAAATCAGTCATTTTAGCAAAATTGCAGGTGCCATCAAAAAGATTCTACCCACGGACCGTAGGGGAGGGTCTGTGGTTGGTCACCCCAGGCCTGAGCTTAGACTCCAGGACCACGGCCTGAGCTTAGACTCCAGGACCACGACCTAAGCTCAAACTCCAGGACCACGGCCTGAGCTCATACTCCGGGACCACGATCTGACTAACGAACCGTTGGCCAAACCTCTGTCCATGGTCCTAGGTGCGTAGGTAGAGAGTAGAAAAACCAGGCTCTTACCATCGAACGACCGTCGTGCAGGACGGACAGTCGTCCTGACCATGGCACGTCAGTCAAGAGCTGACGGTTATTTTAGGGGCACGTAGGTCTTTTTCGGTTTTAATTAAATCAATGTGGTGTTGTTTTGCCTAAGTCTAGAACACCTATATAAGTATCTTTAACCCCAATCCACAATTCAAGTCATTCTCTCAAATCCCAAAAGAAAACCCCAAATATTCTCTAGAAGTTAGAACAAGAAGGAAGAAATTGAATCTAGGGTCAAGTCAAGTCTCCAATCTTCAAGCTTGTGAATGCTTTTTAATCAAGGTATGATGGATTTTCATCCATGGAGTCCATTAGAATTTCCCCAATTTGATGAAGAATTCCCCAATTCCAGTAATGGGTTCTTCCAATGTTGTGGTTATGATGAATGTTGATCCAATTGAGTGGATTATGATTTCTTATGATTTAATTGATAGAATTACATGTTTTTAGGATGAAATTACATGTACCCATGCCTATTCCATGATTCTAACCTAGAATTGATATAGTTGGGTTGATTCCATGAAGGGAAACTTTATGGGTTTAGTCTTATCCTTATAGGATTGATAATTTATGATGAAAATTTCTTAAGAATAATGCATAGATGATGATCATGAGATGTAGTGCTTTGTGAGTAAATCTTATGATGTGAATTGTCGGTAATTGATATTGTTGTTGTGGAAGGTATACTTCCCATATGAACTGCTTAAGTATGAATGTATTAATGGGAAAGGTTTTCTCACATGAATGATTCTAAGTTGTAAGTATTGCTCAACTAAAATGAATCTAGACTTAAAAACTATGAAATAGATGAGGGTAGATGCGACTAACCTTGACCTCTATATGAGAAGGATATGAGGTGATTTCCCATACTCCTTAGAATTGAACAAAAGGTGAGTCCCCACGTTCCCATTATGAAGAATGGACATGGAGGCGAGTACCCATGATCCTTTTGAAAGGATGTGAAAGCGAGTACCCGTGTCATATGATGTGATTGTTGAGGCGAGTACCCATGATTTTAAAGTAAGTAAGGCAAGAGGCGAATACCCATTAGCCTTTGTAACTTAGGAAAAGAGGCGAATCCCCATGTCTTTAAAAGTAAGTATGAATAATATGAACTATGTTATGAAGAATGCATAGCTTGGATTTTTGCTTGAGATGCCTTTATGAAGTAATCAAGACTAGAGGTGAATGACCCACGTCTTTATCAAGGATGAGTAAGGTTGCTTGAGAAGTGTTCATTTCTTATTATGATGATTATTTATGTGCATTGATTAGGCTTATGGTTTATATTGACTAACCATTGTGTTTCTGTTGCTTATGCAAGTCATCATATTTAGTACATGCTTGTAATAATGCATACTCTTGCCTACATTCTTATCAAATGTGGGGTCCAACGATATTGATTCTCACACTCGTGGCTAGGTCCATAATTGATCAAGGAGTGAAGATTTGGTGAGTCTTCATAGCATTCGAGGATTTATCCACCACTTTCCTTTATGTCTTTTATTTCATGTTTGAACTATTGTATGGGCTGTGTCCCAAGATTTGTTCATGTTTATTAGGTTGTTTGAGACAACTGTATTACCCTTTTGCTTTCATATAGACTTGATTGTAATGAAATATTATAAATTTCTACACTAATTGCTATTACTTTATGTTATGATATGCTAAGTGGCTAGTATGAGGCCTCTCGGGGACTTATATGCCTTTTTACATCTAGGGGGGGGGGGGTTACCCCAGGGTTGTGATAGATGATCATTGCATACTAGCTAGAACGTATAAAATCTTGTTTGATAATTGTATCGAATGCCATGTGTGGTGTCGTTTTCTTGAATATTGTGCTTAATGAAGCGTTGAACTTGCCCTGTTAGTTTAATTGATTTATCGAAGCAAGTGATTGAAATGATCTTAGGCAAAATTTGTGAAGAGTGAACCAAATTGATAGTATACATCTGTGTGGCGACCTTGTGAGATATGTGAACCTAGCTTTTCCCCCTTTTAAGCCTATCATTTTCTTTGAAATAAACTTGAATAACTTTGACCTCTTTGTCCTATCACCTATAACCTTCATGATGTATTGGTTTCTTTGAATAGTCAACTTATGCCTAAAGCCTAACTTGGGAGTATTGTAAGAATGAAGGAAAATCAAGGAATATGAAAAATCTGCCTTCGAAGCATCATATTGAAAAAGATGGAACCCTTCCATATAAAAAGAAGAAGAAAAAGAAAAGAAAAAGACTGAAAAAGAGGAGTTTGTGAAATGAAGTGTGTGAAAGGAGCAAAAGAAATGGTGTATCAAATGAGTCATGCTTAAATGAATGACTTCTCTGTAGTTGGTGATTTAATGGATGATTGTTTAACTCATTTGGATGAAGTGTTGAAACGTTGTGAAGAGTGCAATCTTGTGCTCAACTGGGAAAAATGTCACTTCATGGTGAAATAGGGTAAAGTTCAGGGGCATCAGATTTCACAGAAAGGAATTAAGGTAGATCGAACTAAAGTTAAGGTGATAGAAAAATTGCCACCACCCATCTCTGTAAGGGTGTAAGGAGTTTTCTCGGACATGCAGGTTTCTACAGGAGTTTCATAAAGTATTTCTTGAAAATTCCACACCCTTTGTGCAAACTACTCGAAAAGGAGTCGAAGTTTCAATTTGATGATAATTGTCATAAATCATTTGGGGTGTTGAAATGGAAGCTGAATTCCACACCAGTGATTATCTCACCGGATTGGGGACAATTGTTTGAGGTTATATATGATAAGAGTGGTGTGGAACTTGGCATTGTACTAGGACTGAGGCGAGAGAAAATTCTTCATCCTATTTACTATGTGTGCAATGCTCTGAATGTTTCTCAAAAGAACTATATTGTTACTAAACAAGAACTGCTTGTTGTTGTTTTGGCATTTGAGAAGTTTAGATTTATTTGCTTGGCACTAAAGTTATTGTACATAATGATCATTCTGTATTGAGGTATTTTATGGCTAAGAAGGATGCAAAACCGAGATTGATTAGATGGGTATTATAGTTGCCAGAGTTCGACTTTGAGGTGAAAGATAGGAAAGGAACAGTAAATCAGGTTGCCGATCATTTGTCCAGAGTAGAGGAAGAAGCTATGATCAAACTTGATGATGGAGTTGAAATTAATGATGCATACCCTGTTGAACATGTATTGGCTGCTTCTTTTGACCTTATTGCTTGGTTCACTGACTTTGCTATTTATTTGGCCAGTTAGTTGGTGCTTTCGGATTTGTCTTTCCACAAAAGGAGAAAATTTATGTCTGATGTGAAGAAATTCTTTTGGGAAGAGCCTTACTTATTTTGTATCTGTGCTGATGGGATTATTCATCATTGTGTACCTGAAGTTTATATGATCAGTATGCTAGAGGCATATCATTCATTGCCTGCCGGTGGGCACCATAGTGGTATTTGGACTACCGATCAAATTTTGTAGTGTGGTTATTACTGGCCTACCATCCACCAAGATACTCATGATTTCACCAAGTCTTTTGATCGTTGTCAACGAGAAGGAGGAATTTTAAGGAAGCAAGAACTACCAATGAATCTGAATATTGGTGATTGTGTTGTTTGATGATTGGGGTCTTGACTTCATGTGTCCGTTTGTGAGTTCGAATTGGATGAAGTATATTCTTGTAACGGTTGACTATGTATCTAAATGGCTAGAAGTAGTTGTGCTTTCAAACAATCAAGGAAAGAGTGTCACCGTATTCCTAAAAAAGAATATAGTCTCCAGATTCGGTACACCAAGGGCAATTATCACTGATTGAGGTTCTCACTTTTGTAATAAGTTTTTCAAGGCATTTCTTGAGAAGCATGATTTTCGTCACAGCGTAGCAACCCCTTATCATCCGCAGTCTAGTGGGAAAGTTGAAGTATCCAATAGAGAGATAAAGCAAATCCTTGCGAAGACTGTGGATGCCAACAAAACTGATTGGTTAAGAGGAGCTGATGATACTCTATGGGCTTACCACACTGCATTCAAAGCTCCCATAGGTATGTCCCCCTACCAATTTGTATATTGGAAGTGTTGTCATTTGCTTGTAGAATTAAACAACAAAACGATGTGGGCACTCAAGAAGGTAAATTTGGATTGGGGCGCCGTATCAAATCAAAGGATGTATGAGATGAATGAGCTCGATGAGTTTCTCCTTAAAGCATATGAAAGTCTAGCCTTGTACAAGGAGAAGATGAAGCAGTACCATGGTAAAAAGATCGACAAGCACAAATTTTCTTCCGGTGATCTGGTGATATTATTTAACTAAAGGTTGCGCTTGTTTCCTAGCAAACTCAAGTCCAAGTGGATCGGTCCATTCTAGGTAACTCAATTATTTTCCAATGGAGTAGTTGAACTTGAGAATAAGGAAGGAATGAGGTTCAAGATGAACTGTCAGCGGATAAATATCTACTTGGGGCAATCGGAGAGTGTCAATGAGGTGATAGAGAGATGGGATCGTGGTGAAGTCTGAATAATCAAGGTGTTTGCGTCGTGCCGCGACGTTAAATCAAATGTAACTTGGGAGTCAACCCAAGATATAAACTATAGCCAACTATAGAAGTTTTCGTTCTGACATAGTTATGTTTTTCTAATTTATTTGTATTTTGGATAGAATCGCTAGTTTTTAGTCTTAGTGTAGGCTAGAAGATGGTAGAATAGGGTCTGTGTCTAAAGTCTAGAAAATGTTAAAAGGAAGTCGTAATATCTGTTATGTGTGTAGGAACAAAATATGCATAATATTCGCTGGTGCACTAGTCTATGGTTCCCATAGACGGTTTATCGTTCAATCGACGGACCGTTGATTGCAACCATAGTCCCATGTACGTTTATTAAATTCACTAAGTGTCAGGGTGAACCACGGAACCCAACGACGGACCGTCGAAGGGGTTTTGTCCATCCTACTTAGGGTTACGGTCGACCCGACCCGGATCCCTTCTTTAAAACCTTTCGTTTTAAAAAAACATTCCCCATTTCCCTCTTCTAACCCCCAACTGTTACAACTCCAATATTACCTACCACTACACATTCTGAACCACCCCAACTCACAAATTCAGTCCTATAATTTCTCCATTTCATCCTCTCCCATAATCTATCACTGGTTCTCTCAAAATCTCTTCCTTTTCCTTTCTTGTTCTTGCCCCCATTTTACTTCCGACAAAAAAGTGAAGGTCCGGGTTCGGTGTCAGTGCTTGAGTAGGGTGCAGAGGAATCACTGCAAAACACATGCACCAACTTTGTATTACTTGTAAGGTATGCGATTTAATAAACTCTGAACCTTTCATTGTTTAATCTGAAATCACAAAGTTGAACTTGACCATGGGTACAAATTGCATGTTTAACTCTATAAAACTAGTTATAATTTACCCCTGGAAGGAAGATATTGTGAGTGTGTTGATTACATGAAGTGAAAATGGGATTTATATGTCTAGTTGGAGTTCTTGGCTTAGGGTTTTCAATAACCTAATGTTTGTGCGAATTAAATGGCTGATAGAAGCCCTAGGAATGATAGAATACCATGTAAATGTGTTGAATTACATGTTTTAGATATTGAATAAGGGCTTTTGAATTGTAGTTGATGTGTGCCTATTGAAAATTGATGTATAGATGCAATCACACTGATCGACGGCCACGATCTATGGATCGTGCTTTTAGGTCTGTTGTTCCAGTGTTGCATAACAGTGGTGAACCACAACATAGACTACGGTCCATCGTTTGATCGATGGACCGTTCTGCACGAGGGTAGTTCCAACTTCAGAGACCATAATTTGGCTTCATGACCTATGGAAGGGACCGACGGTCCGTCGTTCCAGCGACGGTCAGTAGGTACCTACCATAGGTCCTAGAAACAGCCACTGCCTAATTTTTTTTTTTATGTCCAAAGTATGCTATAAAACTTTCTCTTGGTTCTTTTTGAGTTCTTTCATTACTAACTAGTCTTCCACATGTTACATGCCGCCAAAACAACCACCCGTCTACTCGAGGAAAGGCAAGTCCAAGTCTATCGCACCATTCCGCCCATAACTCGATGAGTCCAATAGGGATAAATATGTCCCGGAGACACCCAGAGGCTCCCCTAAAGTCCCTGTTACCACGAGGCATAGGTATTGGCACCCCCCCACCCCCCCGGGTCTGAGGGAGGGGCCCAGCCTATAGGAGAGTCGTAATCCAGCTGCGAGTCACAATCCGGCTCTAGTTCTAGTGGCACACCAGCTTCAGCCTCAGATGCCACTAGCATGGGTGAAGCTCATGACCCTCTTGGTGTTAGAGTTGAGCCGATACACATGTTATTGAGACAAATAGGTGGTGCGTTGAAGGGCAGTTTCAAAATCTACTTTTACCGGAAGGCACTAAATGAACATCGAAAGGTTGCCCGTTCTATTACTAATGAGCGTCGCGTGTTCACTGGGAGCCTCCACACAGTGCCCACCATTTATGAACTCTTTATGTTGCACCGATGTGACTATATGGAAGAAAACCCAGGAAGATAAAACAAAGAGATGGTGATGGGGTTCTATGCTTCCTATGCAGCCACGGTGACTAATGTTTTGCCACCATGAGCTAAGCCTTTGGTTCAACTACCTCTAATGTCTACTATGCTTAGGGATCAATCTATGGATATTTAAGAGTACATAAAACACCATTTTATTCACGGCCCATCAAATGCTCAGCCTATTAATACGACATAGTACCATTATCAAATTGGGATAGTACAAGACCAAGCTTTTTGGGACTCCCAGTAGAGGGAGTCTCTACTACGCTGGATACCCGGGTATATTGCTTAAGAGGTTGAAGGCACCGAGTAGGTGCAAAATGTGCAGCTGCCTATCGAAAAGGCAACTTTGAGTTTTGGGGGCAAATTTTGGTGGTCCATCGTCCGTCATAGGTTATACCCCACAAAGGCGGACAATTTTGTTACTTGGGACATTGCGGTGATTATTGTTGCACTACTAGAAGGATTGGAGATTGACTTTTCCCGAATTTGCTTAGAATCATGAGCGGGCATTCCGGCGGACCACCACCTTACCCTTTTCCCTCTTGATCTTTCTCCTATGCAGAGAGGCTAGTTTGCCGATATGGCACTATGATAGGTTGGTCAAGGTGACCAAGACAATTGATGATGGGTGGATCCAGGATGATACAAACCCAGTCGCTCCGCGGAAGAGTGCACCAGATGCACTACCTCTATTGGGTGCCAATCATGTTAGAGATATTGAGCAGGTTGAGGTAAAGCATGCTGCTAATGCTACTATGCTTACCCCTAAGGCAGAGGCATGAGCTCCCCATTCCACCTCTACTAGTCTGACTGTGAGCTCTTCCCAATCTACTAACCCTTTAGGAGTCATTTGAATACAGGTGGCCCGAGTTCAGAGACTAGAGACTGAAATGGCCACATTTTTGTAACATATGAGACCATGGATACAGAGGTCCATGGAGGAGTCAGAATCCAACATAGAGAGGATGATGGATGGGAAGATCCAGGTGGTCCACAAGAGGTTGGATGCATTCAAGCTAAGGATATTGGAGAGGCCTAGGCCTACTACTGATCTCTCTGCATTCCTTATGGAGTTGGCTTGGCTCTAGTCTCAGGTTGATGCTCTTCTTGCTACTGTTGAGGCTGTCCCCAAGCCCACACCTGAGGTACAGGGAGATGACGTGGTGCTGAGTTTTTTATTTGGTGATGACATATTGGTATTGGACCCTTCCCGTGCGGCTTTGAAGCACACTCGCTTTTCTGACCACACTACTGATGTTGATCAGGCCTGACGTGCAAGGAAGAAAGATCGGTAGCAATTGGAGGCAGCTCAGAGACAATATCTCTTCGAGGAGGAGCTGCGGCAGTAGAGCTTCGTGAGATAGGTGTTAGTTCAATTGGTTCGAGGGGAACTACTGATGGTGCTCCTACTAATATTGAGGATGTTACTGAGGGGGTCCTCGTGATGATACAATGGGTTTCGGTAAACCCGACCCACCCACTTCTTGATGGTCTTAGACACTTATGCGCCATAGGTTTGCTTCACCCTTTATTTTTCATTTTGTGCATTGAGGGCAATTGCACAATTATTTTGTGGGGGTGGGGTAGATGGGTTGTGAGTGGTAGGGTAAAGTTTGAAAAACCTAACTCATAACTTTTCCTTGGGGTTTTTTTGCTTGTGGTGGTTTTCCCCAACGGACTGTTTTACATTTATATTCAACGGACATGTTTAGGATTGTATAAGTGTAGAAGTAGACTAGAAGAGTGAAAACATGATGGCAAAGAGCATGAAAATTGATACCTTTAGAAAAAATTGAAAATTGTGCTATATATATAGGCTTAATGAGTTGAACATTTTGTATCTTCATACGACATGGTAGGAACCGATATGATACCATGACTTAAGCTAGAACTTGAACTAGATGCTTCAATGATTCAATAACGGAACGATGAGCCATGTGTGTGTGAGGTGATTTTGCATATTCATACAGTAAGGGTCAATATAGAATTTGCCTCATTAGTCCAGCTAAGATAATCTAGGCTAGAAGCTGGGAAATGATCATACGCCTTTGTTGATGATAAGTCCCCTTAAGCCTAAAATACACAAACAAAAGAAATAAATGCTCCCTACGGTCCAAATGTTTGAACCTTATGAATACCATTTCTTTCAATACACATAACTCACCTACCCTAATGTAACACCTCAATACTTAGCTCAGATAAAACAACAGAAAATTGGTGAACCACAGAGCTCTTTACGGACCATGGTCCACTACACGAGCCGTGGGGAGGCTCATGGAGATGAGATAGAGTCACAAGAGATCAAGCCTTAGACCATGGAGCCCACCATGGGCCTTGATCTCCATGACAAGTAGTGGTGAGGGTTGTGGAGCTGAGCCATTACGCCCTAGTCCAAGTGAAGGACCACGTGGCCTTCACGGCCCGGGATCCTTCACACGGTCCGTGAAGTGGACCGTAGAGTAGGGCGACTGAAACAGTAGCTACTGACCAGCTAACCACAACCCACTTGACGGGCCGTGGTCCCTCAGACGGTCCATCATAGGTCCCTTGGAAATCCTCACCAGATTTTAAGTTAGGGGTCGTTTGGTCTTTTCCCCTATGCGTTGGACACCTAAACTACGTCGTTTAACCCCTAAAATACATAGTTTTGGTCAGTTTTAGCCTAGTAACTTAATAAGAACCTTCCCTAATCAATCGTTCACCAATATTTATCGATCTTATAGAAAACCAGAGGGGAAAAAAGTCGTGCAGCCCTTCAAGAACACACACCAATGTTTCTTTAGTTCCAGCCCCAAAATTGAATGATTTCTCCATAGATTTAATCACCAGGTATGTGGGATTTCACTAGTGGATTCTTTTCTTCCACTAGATCCCTAGAATTCAGTCATAATCTTGATTCCCTATGAATTATTTAGACCTAGGGTTTCTAGATCTTTAGATTAATTGTTATGATTTAGCAGTTATGGTATTCTAAATCATAATATCATTTGTTTGTGACATTGTGCTCAATTCCTTGCATGAAACTCAGGATTCATTTAGTTCATGAATAACAATAGATAGGTCTAAAACAGATATACATGCCTCAGATTTTGAATGTTTCATTACCGGTACTAAAATGTTCCATTCTTAGTTAGCATGTTAGAATATTGAGCTATCTAGTATAATATAGTTATGTTACATTGTACACATTTCTAGTTCGGAGTAGACTTAACACTAAGTGTACTAGGGTTCAGTGTACCCGTATAGTTCCAGATCTACGTACCCCGTAGGTTTATAAATCCCCTCTATGGGTATCATATTTAGTGATCACGCCAGTCATGCCTTCATACCCTTGGCAAGGTATATCAGATCCTCTCGATGGGGTGTATACATCGGACTCCACATTTAGCTCACGTGGTTTTATGTAGGATTTTAGTAGCTCCCACAATCAGACCTTATTGTATTTTACCAGGTTTTCAGTTGTACTTCAGTTTTCAGTTTTAGCATGTTATCTACATGGTCATTGCATTCAGTTTAGTTCATTTCAGTATGTTTTCAGTATTTCCCAGCTTGTTAAGATTATATTATTGCTTAGTATGTTTTGTTCAGCTTTTATCCAATCCTGCATGCTTAGTACAATCAAAGTACTGATGCATACTCTGTGCTACATCCTTTCATGATGTAAGTTTAGGTACTCAACATCTAGATCACACATAGATCGGCTCCCGATCTTCATTTCAGCACCTTCAGTGGTGAGTACTCATACTTCGAGGACAATAGACATGTTTCTATATTTTGTCTTTACATTTCATTTTCTGTATTTGCTAGAGTTAGCTGGGGGCATGTCCCATCAACTTTAGTCAGTAGAGGCTTTTTCAGACATAGCATTAGATTCAACTCCAGTTTTGGGTTTGATCTTCAAGTTGTAATTAAAATCGTAGTGTTTTATATAATCATATTAGTATTGGGTATTTCCCCACTTCTAGTGAAATATAGTTTTAAGCTTCTGCATTGTATATTTTATGCAATAATCTTTTAGTATGCTTATGATATGCCAGCTCAGGGTTAGCTTGGGGTTACTTGTTATCCTAGGTCTCGTGTTTACGTCCAAGGGGTAGGCTTGGGGCGTGAAAAGCTTGGTATCAGAGTATTAGGTTCAAGAGTCCTATGATGTTTGAAAAGCCGCACTAAGTAGAGTCCTTTTCATGGGTGTGAAGTCCACAATGTCTAATGAGAGGGAGGTTGCGAAGTGTTTTAGGAAAAACTTCACTTTCTTGTTATTCTTATCGTGCGGAGGTATGATGTACTTTCTATCTCGTCATTATACATTTCTAGTCATGCCTTCTGGTAAAGCTAATGCAAGGAACACTAACGCAATTCCTCTAGTCCCAGATCATGCGGTTTTAAACATAGAGTTTTGGAATGTTATCTAGCTCTTGGCTCAGAGTGTAGCTAAGAAGAACAATCACCAGGTCTATTTCCTACCAATGCTAATAATGGGTCAGTAGCAGCCAGGGTTCGAGATTTCATGCAGATGAATCTACCAGAGTATCTAGGGTCGCAGGTTTGTGAAAACCCACAAAATTCCATTGATGAGGTCAAAAATATCTTTGGAGTGATGCAAGTAACTTGGAAAGATAGGGTAGAGTTGGCGTCCTACCAGCTTAAGGATTTGGTTTACATTTGGTACACTTAGTGGAAATAAAATAAGGGTATAGATGAAGCTCATGTGACTTGGGAATGCTATACTGGAGCTTTTCTGGACATGTTCTTCCCGAGAGAGTTGTGAGAGTCTAAGGCTCAAGAAGTCATGAATTTGAAGCAAGGTACAATGTCAGTCCAAGAGTAAGGACTCAAGGTCACCCAACTCTCTAGGTAAGCTCCACATATGGTTGCTGATGCGAGGGCACAAATGACTAAGTTTATGTATAGAGTATCCGACTTAGTGAATACATAGTGCAGGAATACTATGTTGTTAGAGAAGATGAATATCTCTAGGCTCATGACTCATGCTTAGAAGGTTGAGGTAGATAATCTTAGGAAAAGCGCTACGGATAACAAAAAGGCCAAGACAGGTAAGTATGAGTACTCTCAACAGAAATTTGGGTTATGGAAATGGCTTGATGCTTCAGCAGAAAACTTCAGCCCCAACACCTTCGACTAGTGCTATATCCCCCAGGTTTAGACAGGATCAGAAGGGTAGAGCGTCATGATCTAAGTCTCATGGGAGTGCTTCAAGTAGCAGGACATTCCAAACTTGTCCAAAGTGTTGTAAGAACCATCCAAGCGAGTGTTTTCCATGAAAATAATAGTGTTTTAGATGTGGTTAGTCTGGCCATAGGTTGAGGGATTGCCCTTCTCCCAAATAGGGGAAATGAGGTAATAACAGTAGGTCTCAGTCCATAACTTTAAAAGCACCAGTAGGTCACCAAACTCAGCAGGGTGCTTTATCAGGTACATGTGGCAGTCAGCGCCAGAATAGATTGTATCCTCTATAGGCTCGCCAAGATTGGGAAATTCTCCCGATGTAGTCACTGGTACGTTATAAGTATTTCACTTAGATGTATATTCTTTGTTAGATCCAGGGGCGACTCTTTTCTTTGTAACTCCTTATATAGTGGTAAACATCGGTGTTAGTCTAGAAACTCTTTCAGAACCCTTCTCAGTATCTACTCCAGTTGGTGACCCTGTTATAGCTAGACGAGTATATAGAAATTGTCATGTCATAGTCTCCTAGAATGTCACCTCAGCGGATCTTGTATAGATAGAAATGGTAGACTTCGATATCATTCTAGGCATAGATTGGTTACATTTCTGTTATGCCTCAGTCGACTGTAGAACTAGGATCGTTCGGTTTCAGTTTCCAAACGAGTCAGTCTTAGTTTGGAATAGTAGTAGCTCATTGCCTGTAGGTCGATTTATTTTTTACCTTAAATCCAGATAGATGATTTCCAAGGGGTATGTCTATCATCTGGTTCGAGTTAAGGATTCATACTTCGAAACCCCAATTCTTGAGTCAGTTGCTGTAGTAAATGAGTTTCCAAAAGATCTTCTCAGATTTCCTCCCAAAAGGGAAATTGACTTCAGAATTGATCTCCTTCCATATACCCATCCTATTTCTATTCCTCCTTACAGAATGGCCCCAGCCAAGCTTAAGAAATTGAAAGAACAGTTGAAAGACCTTCTAGATAAGGGCTTCATCACACCTATTATTTCGCCATGGGGTGCACTAGTGTTGTTCGTGAAAAATAAAGATGGTTCTCTCAGGATATGCATTGACTATCGTTAGTTGAACAAGGTCACCATAAAAATAAGCATCCCATCCCCAGGATTGATGACTTGTTTGACCATCTTCAAGGTGCTAGTTGCTTTTCGAAGTTAGACCTCAGATCTGATTATCATCAGCTTAGATTCAGAGATAGTGACGTTACGAAGATAGCCTTCAGAACTCGGTATGATTATTATGAATTTGTAGTTATCTCTTTTGGGCTAACCAACGCTGCTACAACTTTCATGGACATAAAATATAGGGTGTTCAAATATTATTTGGTATTGTCTTCATTGAGGATATCCTCATTTAATCTCAGAGTGAGAAGGAGCATGCGAATCATCTGGGGGTTGTTCTAAAAACTCTCAAAGATCGCATGTTATTCGCTAAGTTCAGTAAATATGAATTCTAATTACAGTTTGTCGCTTACCTTGGTCATGTGGTATCTAGTGAAGGAATCTGAGTGGATTATCAAAAAATAGAGGAAGTGAAACAATGGCCCAGAACCACTTCTCCAACAGATATTAGAAATTTCTTGGGTTTGGCTGGTTACTACAAGAGATTTGTGGGAAGATTTTCATTCATAGCTTCACCATTGACTAAGTTGATTCTGAAAAAGGTTAAGTTTCAATGGTCAGATGAGTGTGACAAAAGCTTTGAAAAATTAAAGACTATGTTGACTACCGCTCTGGTTTTGACTCTACTAGATAATTCAGACGGTTATGTAATATATTGTGATGCATCAAGGGTCGGCCTAGGTTGTGTGTTGATGCAGTAAGGTAAGGTCATATCTTATGCTTCTAGACAACTTAAGGTTCATGAGAAGAACTACCGACTCATGATCTCGAGCTTGCAACTGTAGTATTTTTCCTAAAGATTTTAAGACATTACTTGTATGATGTTCACATAGATTTGGTCACAGATCACAAGGGCCATCAGTATGTGTTCACCCAGAAATAGTTGAATCTTCTCCAGAGGATATGGCTTGAATTCTTAAGAGATTATGATATGAATGTGTTTTACCTTCCCGGTATGGCCAATGTAGTAATTGATGCTCTTAGCAGATTATCTATGGGTAGTGTAGCATATGTTGACGAAGAAAGGAGAGGATTAGCAAAATATGTCATCGGCTTACTTGCTTAGGAGTTGGTCTTACAGACTCATTAGATGGTGGAGTAATAGTTCAGAATAGATCTGAATCTTCATTGGTAGAGCAGGTTAAGGAAAAACAAGATAGTGATCCTATATTACTTTATTTTTAAGGTGCAATTCACCAGCAGAATGTAGAGGTTTTCTCCAAGTGGGAGATGGTGTGCCTCTTTATCACGGTCGCTTATGTGTTCCTAAGGTGGGTGAGTTGAGGCATCAGATTCTTACAAAGGCCCATAACTCCAAATATTATATTCATCCAGGTGCCACTAAGATGGAATGGAATGAAGAGGGACAGAGTAGATTTTGTGGCGAACTGTCGTAATTGTTAACAACATAAGGTAGAATTTCAGAAATAATGAGGTATGACTCTAGAGATTAACATTCCTACATGGAAGTGGGAAGTTATAAACATGGAATTCATTACAGGTTTACCTCGTACTCGCAGATAGAATGATTCCATTTGGATAATAGTAGACAGAGTTACTAAGTCCACTCACTTCTTGACTGTCAAGACTACAGATTCAGTGAAGGACTATGCCAAGCTTTACTTTAATGAGATAGTCAGGTTGCATGGGGTTCCTTTTTTTATCAACTCAGATAGAGGTCTGCAGTTTACCTCTCATTTATGGAAATCGTTTCAGAAAGGTCTTGGTATGAGGCAAATCTCAGCACAACATTTTATCCACAAACGGATGGTCAGGTAGAATGTATCATTTAGACCTCAGAGAACATGTTGAGAGCTAGTGTGATCGATTTCAGGGGAAGTTGGGATGATTACCTACATTTTATAGAGTTCACCTACAACAATTAACATTACAGTAATCAGATGGCCCCTAATGAAGCACTATATGGGCGAAGATGCAGATCTCTGATTTGGTTGGTTTGAATTAGGTGACGCAACATTATTTGGGAAAGATTTGGTTCATGAAGCTATGGAAAAAGTTCAGCTCATCATAGTTAGACTTAAGACAGCCTAGAGTCATCAGAAGTACTATGCAGATGTGAGGAGAAAGGACTTAGAGTTTGAGGTCAATGATTGGGTTTTCCTGAAAGAGTCACCTATGAAGGGAGTGATGAGATTTGGCAGGAAAGGGAAGCTCTATCCAAGATATGTAGGTCCTTACAAGATTCTAAAAAGGGTTCGAAATGTGGCTTATGATTTAAAGTTGCCAACATAATTAGCAGCAACTCACTCAGTCTTTCACATTTCCTTGTTGAAAAAGTGTGTGGGTGATTCAACATCGATACTGCCATTAGAGAGTGTCGTTGTGAAGGACAATATCACCTATGAAGAAGAGCCAGTTGAAATCTTTGATCGTCAGATTCGTACGTTGAGAAATAAAGAAGTCGCTTCAGTGAAGGTTTTGTTGATGAGTCAGTCCATACAGGGAGCTACTTCGGAAGCAGAGGCACCCAATAAGGCAGAGTAACCCCATATTTTTCCTCCCGATTCAAATTCAGTTCCACGTAGTAGTTCCCCTCTAGTCTCTCAGTTTACTCATATGTAACAACAATCTCAACATCATCTTTCTACATTTGTTCTTGCATTTTCAGCATATTTGCATGATCTTGGAACTTTGTTCTGGCAGAAATTAGGTCCTAGTACCTAGTGGTAGGGATTGCAGCTCCTTCCCCCAAACTCAGCTAGCTTAAGCCTTATTCAAGAACGAATGTTCCCAAGGGGGAGATATTGTAACACCTCAAAACTTAGCTAAGATAAAACAACATAAAATTAGTTAACCACGGAGCCCTTCACAGGCCGTGGTCCACCATACGAGTCGTGGGGAGGCTCCTGAAGATGAGATAGAGCCACCACGACTTAGACGTCAGTTCACGGAGCCCACCATGGGACATGTTCTTAATGATGGGTTGTAGTGAGGCTCGTGGAGCTGAGCCATTAGACTTCTAGCCCAATTGAAGGACCACAGTGGCCTTCACGGCTCATGATCCTTCACACGGTCCATGAAGTGGACCGTAGAGGGAGGGTACCAGAAACAGTAGCTACTAATCAGCTGACCAGGACCCACTTGATGCGACATGGTCCCTTAGATCCTCCGTCATAGGGCCCGTGGAAAGTGTCACCATATTTTAAGTTAGGGGTCGTTTGGTCTTTTCCCCTATGTGTTGAACACCTAAACTACATCGTTTAACCCCTAAACTACATAGTTTTTTGTCAGTTTTGTCCTTGTAAATTAATAAGTACCTACCCTAATGAATCATTCACCAAAAAATGAGTGATCTTAGAGAAAAATAGAGGGAAAACAATCGAGCTGCCCTTTAAAAACACGCAAGAAGGTGTCTTGAGTTCCATCCCCGAAATTGAAATATTTCTCCGTAGATTTCATCATGAGGTATGTGGGATTTCAGTGGTGGATTTCTTTCTTTCACTAGGTCCCTAGAATTCAGTTTGAATCTTGATTGCCTATGCATTGTTAGGCCTAGGGTTTATAGAACTTTAGATAGAGTATTGCGATTTAGCTATTATGGTATTCTAAATCATATTATCATGTTTTCGTGACATTGTGCTCAGTTCCTTGCATTAAACTCAGAACCCTAGTTGTGTAGATTCATATAGTTCATGGATTAGACTAGCTAGGTAAGATAAACAGATATACATGCCTCAAATTTCAAATTTTTCATTACTAGTACTATCTAGTATAATTGAGTTATGTTACATTGAACACATTTCTAATTGGGAGTAGACTTAACACCTAGTGGACTAGGGTTTAGCGTACCTGTATAGTCCCAGAACTACGTGCCCCGTAGGTTTATAAGTCCCCTCTGTGGGAATCATATTTAGTGATCATGCCAGTCATGCCTTAATACCCTTTGCAAGGTCTATTGAGTCCTCTCGATGGGGCGTATACCTCGGACTCTATGATTAGCTCACGTGGTTTAATGTGGGTTATTAGTAGCTTCCACAGTCAGACCCTATTGCATTTCACTAGGTTTTCAGTTGTACTTCAGTTTTCAGTTTTAACATGTTTTATACTTGGTCATGCAATCAGTTCAATTCATTTGACTTTATTTTCAGCATTTCCCAGTATGATCAGATTATATTATTGGTTAGTATGTTTTGTTCAGCTTTTACCCTATCTTGCATGCTCAGTAAATTCCAACTACTAATGCATACTCTGCGCTACAACCTTTCATGATGTAGGTGCAGGTACTCAGCATCTAGATCACGCATAGATCGACTCCCGATCTTCATTTCAACACCTTATGTGGTGAGTTCTCATACTTCGAGGACAATAGACATGTTTCTATATTTGGTATTTTCAATTTAGTTTTAGTATTTTCTAGAGTTAGTTTGGGCATGTCCCCACAATCAGTGAGTAAAGATTTTTCCAGAAAAAACATTAGATTCAACTTTATGTTTGAGTTTGATCTTCCAGTTGTTATTAAACTCATAGTCTTTTATACAATCAAATTAGTATTGGGTATTTTTTCCACTTTCAGTTAATTATTGTTTTAAGCTTCCACATAGTATATTTTATTGAGTAATCTTTTAGTATGCTTATGATATGCCAGCTCAGGGTTAAGCTCGGGGTCACTCGTGATACTAGGTCCCATGTTTACATCCAGGGGGTAGCCTCGGGGCGTGACACCTAAAATCTGGTTTGGCCTTGGTCCCTCCTTAGACATTGTGCACCTTAACATAGGCCAAAACCCTAAGTTGAGGGTGGCTAATTTAGCAGTTGCCTTAAGCTCGGCTCATGTTCTACCTAGAACATCATGCACCTCAACTTATGAAAAATACATAAGTCGAAAGTGGCTATAAAGAAGGAAACTGAAATAAAAGAGTATGAAAAGAGTTGTTTGTAGAAGAAGGAAAAGATGAAAAGATAAGTAAAAGGAGTGACTAAATACAAAAGAAACAAAAGACTGATAATACTGAAAGCAAAAGAAAGAAGATGAAGAATGAAAAAGTTAAAGTCACATTTGTGCTGAAGTATGTCAAGGTAATGAAAAAACAAAATGATGTTAAAATTGGTTAGGGAAAGAGGTAAATGGCCAATGTAATGTTAAGGAGGGCTGAAAAGTCACTCAAATTCCCAAATGTACCACACCTGACCTGAGCCTACATTACAAGCTAAGAAAGCCATATAGTAATCCTGGTTACTAGTCTAGAAAGTTAATGTAGTGAAAATAAGGTCAAGCATATGGTATTGAGCACTAACTATAGTTGAATTAACTTCTGAGCGTGAGTGTTTACTGAATCCGTAAACTAAAATCATCAAATGTTGTGAGAGAAAAAGATTTCTTTCTGGTAAGGTCATTAGTTACATTGTTGGAAAGTTGGTGTCTTAGTGATTGTTAAAAGTGTATGTGGTGATATCTATTGGTCGATCTATGTCATGTTTTAATCTGCATGAGTTAGCTTAGTGAATCTAAATGAGAATATTTTCACTAAACGAAAGAGTTTACAGAGAAATCCGGATGATTTCTTGAGTTTGTGTGTTCGCTTCTACATAAGTGTCGTTTAGAGTTTAAGTGTGTCACTTGAGGACAAAAAACAACTTTAAGTTGAGGGTGTTGATATACCTTAACTTTACCATATTTTTAATGCGTTATAATTGAAGTTTGTGTGAGTCATGGGCATTTTGTTTTGTAGATATGATCGTATTTTGATGTGATTTTTTGCAAGAAATAGGTTTGGAGAGGTTGAGTGATAAAACAACTGAAGTAGCAGAAGTGGCAGTTAACGGAGCCCAACCACGGGCCATCATCCAAACGATGAGTTGTAGATTGAGTGGCATAAATGTATGTTGAAAGAAGGCTGGCCAAGTGTGGAAATACGGAGGCAAATGACACCCCGTAGCTTGAGTGACAGACCATCGATCATGGGCCGTCATTTAATTCAAAGAGTTATGTTTCTGTAGTTGAACCACGGAGGAACAGGATGAACTGTAAGTCACTTGACAGGCCATAGGTGGCAACCTTCGATTGAAAACCTTGAATTTTCGGACAACTGCAGATCCAATGAGGTCAACCACAAACCATAGGCTAATCCTTCGTCCGTCGTTCTGTCGTCGATCAAAACCGTGTCCAAACCAAAATTTCCTTATTTCCTTTTCCTACTTTTTTCTAGAACTTAGCTACTACAAATATAAGTTTTAATATTCATTTTTTGGTCGTTAGACCCTTTTGGAGACTTGTGTTCTTGTCTTTTTGGGATTATTTAGCAAATATTTTAGCAATTTAATTCTTGAAGTTCGTTTTATTCAATTTGCTTTTCACTTTCAATTGAAGATCACGGTGTTCATCTATTTTGATTGTTAGTTCATGATTCATCTTATTAGCCTAAATGTGAATTGTAAATTCTCAAGCATGAGTAGATAAATCCACAACTAGGGTTGTGGGAACCATGAGCAATTAACAATGTATGACTAATGAATAAGTAATTCTAGAATAGGGTTTATGCATGTATTGTTAATCCTTTCATTTAGAATGCTTTCTAGTGATGCACAACGTTAGAACTCACCTTATTCCTACTTGCCGAACCAAGGAGGTAATGAATAAGAAAAGGATTGAGCAACGGAGATTTGGACGAGTTTAGCCACTATCTAATAGCTTGACCCTAATCATGTCAAGGCTAATCCAAGGTTAAAGGTAAGGATTAGTAAAGTACACACCCGTAGACGGACCAAATTGTGTGGTGAAATACCCTATTTGGAAGACCAACTACTTAGGGATACCTAACTTATCAACCTGGCATGTTAACACTTGGATAGAGTTACTATTATTAGGAATACTGCATTTAGAACTTGTGGGTAACACTTATGCCCTACTTTTCATCTCATATTGATATCTCAAACTGCAAATCCTGCTTACTTGTTACTTAGTGATACAAACCAACAAACTGTTGTTTTATTTACAAATCCCCTCCTTTTGTTACTTTTCATGGAAATAATTTGACTAAACTTAGATAATCGTAAGTTACCCAAAGTCTGAATCATATTCCTTGTGGGATTAACCCTAACCTGAAAGTTAGTTTCTTTATTTGACAACGACCGCTTATACTTCCTTCGGGAGGTGTAATTTGGCCGTATCAGTCATGGGTAGGGTAATTCTTCTCATGAATCTTAAGTTTCCTTGACGCATAGGCAATAACTTTCCCATTGTGTATAAGGACACACCCTAACCTAATTTTTGAGGCATCACAATAAACTACAAAACCATCATTCCCTTCTGGGAATGTCAACAACATAACAGAAGTAAGTCTATCTTTTAATTCTTGAAAACTCTTTTCACATGCTTCAAACCATATGAACATAATGTTCTTTTGGGTCAATGTCATCAATGTGGAAGCAATCAATGAGAACCCTTTGAATAACCTTCTATAGTAAGTGACTAGACCCAAGAAACTCCTAATATTCGAAGGGGTTAAAGGTGTAGGGCAACTTTTGACCAATCTGTCTTCTTGGGATCTACCTCAATACCCTTACTAAAAACAATATGCCCATGGAAAGCCACAAACCACAACCAAAGCTCATATTTACTAAACATTGCAAAGAGTCTATGGTCCTTCAGGAGGTGCAACACAAACCTCAAATGAATGGTATGCTCGTCTTCACTCCTCAGATATACCAATATATCATCAATGAACACAATCACAAATATGTCAAGGTATCGTCTAACTACCCTATTCATCAAATCCATAAATGTTGTCGGAGCATTAGTCAAGGTTAACAGCATTACAAAAAAATTCATAACGACCATATCGAGTTCTAAGGGCCGTCTTCGGAATGTCATCTTTCTTCTCCCTCAATTGGTGATAACTTGACCGTAGGTCAATCTTAGAGAAGTAGCTTGCTCCTTCAAGTTGGTCAAAAAAATCATCTGTCCTTGGAAGAGGATACTTATTTTTAATGATAACCTTGTTCAATTGCCGGTAGTAAATACACATATGTAGCGAACCATCTTTCTTTCTAATAAACAAAACGGGAGCACCCCATGGTGAGATACTCGGTCAGATGAAACCTTATCCAACAAATCATTCAATAGCTCTTTTAATTCCTTAAGTTTTGTCGAGGTCATACGATAAGGAGGAATAGATATAGGCTGTGTATTTGGGAGAAGGTCAATACCAAATTCTATTTCCCTTTCGGGAAGAATATCCGGTTGATCATCTAGAAAGACATCCGAAAACTCATTAATAACGAGGACCGAATCAAGAGTAGTGGTCTAAGAATCTATATCCCTCACCTTAACTAGATGGTAAATGCAACCCTTTGAAATGATATTTTTATATTTAAGACAAGAAACAAACTAACCCTTATGCATAGAATTTCCCCCTTACTAATCTAAGATGGGTTCATTTAGAAACTGAAACTTGACTACACGAGTTCTACAATCAATAGAAGCATAACATGCATGCAACCAATACATACCATGGATAACATCGAAATCTAGCATATAAAACACTACAAAGTCAACATGAGTGACTCTATGGGACAAGGAGACGGAACTCATTCTATAGACCCTCTTAGCCACAACAAAATCACCAATAGGACTAGAGACAAAACAAGGATCTTACAACATATCTGGAAGAATATCAAACCTCATGTCCACATATGGCATCATAAAAGACAAGGTAGCACCTGGGTCAAGTAAAGCATAAACATCAAGTTGGAAGACTTTCAATATACCGGTAATCACATCGGGAGAACCCTCTTGTTCAACCCGAGTCTAAAGTGAATAGAATCAATTTTTCATGGGAGCATTGGAACACGAACCTCTAGGAGGAGCTTGATTAACCTTTCTTCCTTTAGTTTTAAGCATCGGGAAATCCCTCATCTTATGAACGCCTCTACCACAACCAAAGCAACCATCCGTGTCGACTAAGAATTTACCTTCATTCTTTATTCCGCACCTAGCACAAGTAGACATAGGAATTAAAGATCCACAGCCATTTCCTACTTGAGGTTTAGGGTGAGGAACCTTATCTTTGTTGAACTTTGAAGGAGAATAGTAGGAACATTGGCAGTAAAACCTTGTCGAAACTTAGAATTACCATGTCCATCATACCTTGAAAGGGAGAAGTTACCATCATCAGTCTTTGCCCTTTTTGCCTCCCTAGACCTTTCCTTAAGTTTCTCCTCTTCAATTTTAGCATGCACCATGAGAAAAAAATGTGAAGATCATTAATAAGCATAGCGATACTACATTCTTTAACCACCATCTCGGACACACCCCGAAACAAACTTATTCATCCTTACCCTAGGATCAACAATCGTAGAAGGCGCATATCTAGACAGTTGTGGGAACTTCAAAGCATATTCCTTCACACTAATATTTCCTTGATGAAGGTTGATGAATTCAAGCACATTTGCCTCCCTCATCTTAAGTGGAAAGAACCTATCAAGGAAAGTAACTTAAACTTTTCCCAATCAATAGGACTCACATCTTCCGCTCACCCTTCTTTCCATTGGTTGTACCATACTTGAGCAACACCCTTGAGTTGATAATCAACCAAATCCTCCTTCCCCACTAGAATCACTCCAATTTTCATCAACACCTCGTAAACCTCATCAATGAACTCTTAAGGATCTTCCTCAACGTTAGATTCATAAAACTCAAGAGGATTCATTCTAGTGAAGTCCCTCACATAAGATGCTTCTGTAACCATATTTGGTTTCATGAGAGACACAAACTCCCTATTGGTTTTGTCGTCATGGCTTGAGCAAACACTTGGAAAGTAGTCCTAAACTCTGCATTAGTCATTTGCTTGGCCAAAGGGTCAGTCGAAACTTTAGGAGCTTGAGAAGGAGCCTCTGGATTCGCATTCTCTCTCAGAATCTTTCTAGCATATGCCCTTCGAGTGTCCATATCCTGTAGAGCATCAAATAAATATTAGGAAAGAGACATTATAGAGTGAAACTATATGAACGACTATATACTAATGAAAGAAGTGGAGTTTCCTAAATATCTTATAGTCTCTAATTAATAAATGCGGCGCGCTTCACACTCATGGAAAAAACTATATTCGATGTGGCTTATGAGACTACCTAGGACCTTTATAAACCTTGTGCTCTCATTACCAAGTTTGTAACGACCCAAGGTAGCCCCAAGGCGATACATGGTGTATAAGACCCCGAGAGGCCCCATACAAGTCACTTCACTTTCATCATACAAGATAATAGAATAAAGAGATTAAAAATACAGTTTCAACATAAAAGAGTTTTATAGATAAAAATGGAAGTGTAAAAATCGTGTCAAAGACATCTAGCAGATAAGAGTTTATTGGGGCATAGCCCATAAATCAAGTTCCGAAAATGAATGTAAACACAAAAGTGGAAAATCAAGCTCGATCCTCTAAATAGGACTCACCAATCTTCAATCTTTTGTATGAGATACGTAGCCACGGAAGTGTAGATCTATATGGTCGGTCCCTACATTTGGGGAAATGTAGGCAAGAGTATTCGTTAGTACAAAATATGTACCATGTATAATAGCCATGCATAAAACATTTGAAAACATGCTTAAAAAGGGTTAGAAGACATAAGTCATAAAACATGGTCAATGCAAATAAATATCATCTGAAAGCACATGTGAGAAACTTCTTGAAGTAACCTTAGTTCATTATTGTGGGAGATTTACCTTTAACCAACATATAAGACCATGTGAAAAGACCCTTTTGAAAAGATCTCCAAAACAGAGAAGTGAATTGAGTACCACGATCGAAGATAATGGATAAAGGCATTCCATGCAAATTTACCATTTCTTTCAAGTACAACTTAGCATAATCCCCCGCCAAATAATAAACCTTAATGGGAATGCAATGAGCCGATTTCATCATTTGGTTTACAATAACTCAAATCAAGTCATTTTGTCACCTGGTGTGAGACAAACCAACAAAAAAGTCCATATTCAAATCTTCCCACTTCCAAGTAGGAATGCTAATGTCTTGGGATAAAACTTTTCGTTTCTAATGTTGAATTTTAACTTTTTGACAATTAAGACACTTGGCAACAAATTATGTTATAACTTTCTTCATCCCATCCCATCAATAGACCTCCTGCAAATCATGGTACATATTGGTGGCTCTCAGGTGATTGGAATACCGAGAACTATGGGCTTCTGACAAGATTTTCTCCCTTAAGTCATCTACGTTAGGAACACACAAACGACCTTGATATCTAAGTACCCCATCTCCCTCTTGGTAGAAAGCCTCCACGGACTTTTTAAGCACCACTTCCTTAAATTCAACCAACGTTAGATCAAGACCTTGCTTAGATTTCACATCCTCCACGAAAGATGATGCTTAGCCATTGTGAACCATAACACCACCTTTGGTAGAGTCCATTAACTGAATCTATGAACATCTCGAACTAACTCCTTCTTATCATCTTCGATATGAGCAACACTATCCACAGATAACCGACTAAGAGCGTCCGCCACCACATTGGCCTTTTCGGGGTCATAGAGAACAATCATATCATAATCCTTCAATAACTTAAGCCACATTCTTTGGTGAAGATTTATATCCTTCTGATTAAACTCGTATTGCAAACTTTTGTGGTCGGTAAAAACATCCACTTCAACACCATACAAATAGTGCCTCTAAATATTTAAGGCGAAAACAACCGTTGTTAGTTCAAGGTCATGGGTAGGATAATTTTTCTCATGAGTTTGAAGTTTCCTTGAAGCATAGGAAATCACATTCCTATTTTGCTTAAGCACACATCCTAGCTTGATTCTTGCGGCGTCACAATAAACTACAAAACAATCAGTCCATTCTGGTAAATTCAACATCGGGGATGAAGTAAGTCTATCCTTCAATTCCTGAAAGCTCTTTTCGTATGCTTCGGACCACATGAACTTAACCATCTTTGAGTCAATGCTATCAATAGAGAGGCAATAGACGAAAACCCCTCAACAATCCTTGTGTAGTAACCAGCCAAACCCAAAAAGCTTATAATATCCGAAAAGGTAATAGAGGTCTAGGAAAACTCTTAACCGCATCCGTCTTCTTAGGATATACCTCAATACCCTTACTTGAAACAATATGACAAAGAAAAGCTATGGACCTTAGCCAAAACTCACATTTGTTAAACTTCTCAAAGAGTTGTTGGTCCATAAAACTTTGCAACACAATCTTCAAATGGTTGATGTGATCATCCTCAATTCTCGAATAGATCAATATATCATCAGTAAACACAATCACAAACATGTCAAGCTATTATATAAACACCATATTCATCAAATTCATAATAGCGGTCGGAGCATTAGTCAAACAAAAAGACATTACCAAGAAAACAAAATGACCATATCGGGTTCTAAATTCATTTCTCAGAATATTATCTTCCTTCACCCTCAATTGGTGATAACCCGATCAGAGGTTGATCTTAGAGAAGTAACTCGCTCCATGAAGTTGGTCAAACAAATCATTTATCCGTGGGATATGATACTAATTCATAATGTTATCAACTACCAAAACTCTATACACATATGATAAAAACCATCCTTCTTTATTACAAATAACACTGGAGCACCGCATGGAGAGATACTAGGTCGGATAAAACCCTTATCCAACAAATCTTTCAATTGCTCCTTTAACTCCATTAGTTCAGCCAGAACCATTAAGTAAGGATGATAAAAATATGGTGCGTATATGTGTGAAGGTCAATACCAAAGTCTATTTCCCTTACGGCAGGAATACCAGGTAAATCATCTGGAAACACTTCTGGAAACTCATTAACAACGGGGACCTACTCAAGTGTAGGGGTTTTAGAATCTAAATCCCTCACCTTAACTAGATGGTATATGCAACCCTTAGCAATCATCTTTCTCCCTTTAAGGCAAGAGAAAGCCAACCATTAGGCATAGAATTTCCACCTTCCCATTCTAGGACAGGCTCATTTGGAAACTGAAACTTGACTACACGAGTTCTACATTCAATAGAAGCATAACATGAGTGCAACCAGTACATACCAAGGATAACATCAAAATTCAGCATATCAAGCTCTACCAAATTAACTAGACTAACTCTATGGGAGAAGGAGATGGGGCACTATCTATAAACTCCATTAGCCACAATAGAATCACCAACAGGAATAAAGAGAAAAGGATCTAACAACACATATGGAAGAATATCAAACCTCAAAGACACATATGGAGTCACAAAAGACAACGTATCACCGGGGTCATGTAAAGCATAAACATCAAGTTGGAAGACTTTTAATGTACTAGTAACCATATCGGGAGAACCATCTTATGCACCACGAGTCTGAAGTGCATAAAATTTGTTTTGCTTGGGAGCATTTGAACCTGAACCACTAGGACTAAATAAAGGATTAGGTTTAGCACTAATACCAACGACCTCCAATGTTTATAACACATTAACATGCCCTCTAGCGCGTGAATCATTCTCTATGATTGACCATCAGACTATGGGTAAAAAATTGATCCAAAAGTGATTTAAGTGCCCAATACTTCATGTAACTTTCCCGAGAACTTAGAAGTAAACTGAGTTCCTCTGTCGCAGATAATAGAGAGGAGTACCCCATGCAGTTTTACTATATCCTTGACATATATCAATGCAACTGCTAGTTATAGTCCATATTAACTTTGATAAAATGAGCCATTTAGTTAACTTATCGATGGTAACATAGATAGAGTCATACTACCCCAAAGTCTTAGGGATTTCCACAACAAAGTCCATGGCTATCATTTCCCACTTCCAGTCAAGAATTGGCATTTTCTTAAGTAGATCAGTCATCCTTTGATAATCATACATCACCTACTAACGATTCTAACACTTTGACACATACTCAACTATGTCTTTCTTCATTCTTAGCCACCAATAGAGATGCCTAAAATTTTGGTACACCTTGTTCAGACTCGGATAAATAGAATACTAAAAACAATGAGACTCTGATAGCACATTTTATATCAAGTTATTAGTGTGTGGAACACAAACTCTCCGACTAAAAAGGAGCGTACCACTTTCCTTTTCTGTAGTATCTAGAGTATCCTCATACACCACCTTATTCATGAGCTTGTTCAAGTCATCATCCTCAAACTGTTTAGTCTTAATTTCTTCTATGAAAGTAGACTTAACATGACTACTGGCTAACACCCCACCTTTCTATGAGAAACCCAACTTCATGAACTTAGATTCCAGAGTTTGAATCTCTCTAGCTAAGGGTTACTTGGACACACGAAGCAAGCAAAATTGGCTATGTAAACTGTCTTCGAGCTCAATGCATTTGCCACCATATTAACTTTACCTAGAAGGTACTAGATGGTCATAATTTAGTCCTTTCACAACTTTATCCATACTATTTTTCATAGATTTAGCTCTTTCTTACTGAAATATGTTGTAGACTTTGATGATTGGTGAACACCTCACACTTCACCCCATAAAGATAATCCCTCTAGATCTTATGATCAAAGACTATCCCTGCAAAATCAAAATCATTGGTTGGATAGTTTCTCTTATGGATATTCAACTTCCTTGAAGCATAGGTTATAAAATTTATGTCTAGCATCAACACAACATCAAAGCCCATATGTCAAAGATAACAATAAAAAAAATCTTGCCTTCCACTAGTAATATGAAAATGGGGGCATAGTTTAAAGTGTCTTGAACTTTCGAA
Organism: Solanum acaule; assembly: GCA_036250505.1. Classification (NCBI taxonomy): domain Eukaryota; kingdom Viridiplantae; phylum Streptophyta; class Magnoliopsida; order Solanales; family Solanaceae; genus Solanum; species Solanum acaule. The sequence continues at coordinate 46,152 of JAJOOR010009876.1, forward strand.
ATCTCTCCTCCCATTGGTTGGACCATAAAAAGGCACCTCTTTCTGGGTCATTCAAGTCAAATGAGTGGCAGTAGAAGCAAAAGATTTAACAAGCCTGCGGTAGTAGCTAGTAAGGCCCACAAAGCTCCTAACCTTTGTCATAGAACTAGGCGACCAAATTCTAAAATACCTTAATCTTTGAGGGATCCACCATCACCCCTTCTTTCAGAATCACCTACCAAAGAAAGGCCACAAAAGTCAACAGAAATTAAGACTTTGAGAACTTAGCATATAGTTTCTTCTTTCCTAGGGTACCTAGAACAATGCAAAGGTGCTCTGCATATTTCTTCTTACTTTAGGAAGAAATAAAAATATCATCTATAAACACAATCACAAAAGAATGTTAGTGTACCAGCATTGTACCCATTCTAGATATTAGTGTATCGGTGTGGTACCCAATCCCAATCAATAAGACATAGCACAATCACACCCACAATGAATAGCAATCACATATGTACTTGCATGTAAGACATTCATTACATGTGATTGACAATATCTTACATTGTATTCTATGTCTTTCCAAATTCCCTTATCATACAACATGCATGCATTACTAACAAAATTGATTAAAAAAAATATATATAAAGCATATACAGAAAAGCAACAACAATAACCTAGCTCGAATCAACCCCTGAAAACTCTAAAGAAATGGAGCTTTCCCATTTTTATGAATTCTAGCTTGTTTTTGGTCTAGTGTCTAGTTAGCCTTTATCTTTTCAATCGTCGTTATATTGTTCATTATGGGATTCGACCCCGACTCTTAGTTCGTTATTTTTATTGACTACGACCACTCACTCTTTAGATTAGTTTGGAGGGGTGATTTGAGTGTTATCAATAATGGAGTCAGTCACTCATCCATTTCCATATTCCCCTAGACCCTGTCTGATGTAACACCCAAAAAATCTCTAAGCTAAGATTTGAGCCATTCTTCATAGGTGTACAAGGTTGTACCAGATGATTCTTAATTTTTCATAGGTGTTAAAGTCAATTATTTAGTGTGTTAGGATTGTTGTAGATTAATTAAGGTTATAATAATCCTCTAACATAAATTTGAGTTTAAAGTTTCCATATAAGATTTTATTTTGGTCAACTTCAACTAGTCATATCTCTTATAATATGAAGAGTTAGGTGACCCATAAACTGTATAACTAAATTTCTATAACTCTTTCTAACGCCACCAATTTTGCGTCATTGTGAGCTCGGAGTAGAAAGTTGTGATCATTTTACAAAATGATGTATAGCAGTTCCGTTTTAACCGAAGGGAAATTTTTTTAAAAAAGTTAATTTTCTTGTCCTTATACCACTCGGAAAAACTTAAAACAATTTTCTCAACTTCTAAAAAAACCTAAACAATCATATTTCCATCTTTTCACTCATCCTTCTCCTCTCTTAAACCCTCAGATGAAATTTAACTGAAAATCAAAGCATGGAATACAAAGCAAGATTCTTTCAAATATTTTTCAAGATTCTTCTTCAACAGTGTTCTTCCAAATATTTTTCAATATTCTTATTCAAGGTAAATCCTTCTCAAAATATTTTAATCTTTCCAATTCATATTTTGTCACGACCCAGACCGTCGTGATTGGTACCCACACTAACCCTCTGGTGGGAGAACCATTACGATAATCCAAATCTAACAACTTAACCAAATACTACGCATTTAAAGATACAGAAGCTGGTTTAAATGACCATAAAAATGGAGTCCCCATAAACTCCAAAGATTTAAACAATTAACTAACCAAACTAATGTGGAAATTTAACCCCTATAACCTGAAAGTCATTGTACCAAAAATCTACTAACGACAAGTCTAAGAACAAGGGGTACAACCCAGAAACTAAACAAACACCTTAAACAAATAGTCTGACTCTGAAAAGAGAGGACTTAAAAAAGAAAATCCATGGCAGCCTGAAAGAACGAGCTCACCCTTGAATCACATCACGCTCAATAGTCACCTAGCTAAAGTCTATCTATAGCCGCATAAAGATGCCATGTACTCAACAAAGAACAAGCAAGAGCAGTATCAGTACAAAACCACAGTGTACTGGTAGAATTACGCGGCTATACTAAAAAGTGAAACATAAAAAAGTCGATATAATAATAATAACCATGCATATACCAAACATATACAATATTAGTCATCACTTACGAACAACGCACAACTTCACAATTCTCAAGATATACAGTTATGTCAAGTCAATGGTCCTCTCATGGAAACCACACCCAAACTATTAATGCACCGGTTCATAGTACCCGATCCAAGTAAGTCTGCCGTACGTGACACCCGATCCCATGTTTATGCCGTACGTGACACCCGATCCCAGTTAGTGTGTTGGAAAATAAAACCTGATCCATTCCACAATCCACAATCACAATGTGCATTCTCATAATCATACAATCAATTCACAATTTCATGGCATACAATTATTCAATCAACCTTATTTACGAATAGTGTGATCACATACATACATGCATCATAATGTAGTAATTATAAACATATATCACACAATCATGAAATCAAAACCATCACCTACCTCAACTCTAAACTTGAATCCCCTAAGGCACTTGAATCTTCCCTTTCCGGATTATTCCTGCTTGTTCGTGGTCTAAAACTAAACAATATAACGCGAGGATCAATGAACAAGACCCAATTACCTGGATCATAATCAATAATATCAACCCTAGGTCAAACCAATGATCTCTATACCCAGATTAGGGCTTTTCCCACCATAATTCCCAGATCAAAACCCTCTCCAGTCGATAATTACCTAAGAAACTAAGTTATACGAATCGAAACATGTATTTGGTGAGTAAAAACCTTACCTTTAGCATCAAGAAAATCGTCAAGAAAACACATGGGGTGGTTCTTTAGCTCTCAAAGTCAAAAAGTATAGAATAAAACAATTTTGGGGTTTATTTCCGACTTAAATCGTGATTGTCCCACCACAGTGGTCCTTACCCCACTGCAGCGGCCCCGCCCTGGTGGAAATAATCCTGCCACAAAGGCTTGCATGGATATAGTGTGCGAAATTATGAATTCCAAATGCCCATTTTACAATACACCTTCATCCCCTGACACTCAAAAAATAGTCGTTCCCGCTAAGATCAGTTTCGGGAGTTCTACTCACACAAATTCAATTATGTAAAGTCGTACTGTTTCCTTAACGTCATAGCTATCTACACATATGATTAATTTAATAATTAGATCTCCCAATTGCTACCATATTTCCCTAGACCTTACTTACTTAGATTTCGTCCAAATCAGGACTAGGCTAGGAAATCCCAAGTTACTACAAAAAAAAATTCCGGTCCAATTCTTTCCCCATTGGCTTTTCCCTAACGACGGAATTAGGGCGTTACAATAGATACCAATTTACCCATCACTCGTCCCCGAGTGATCAACTAGGAAAGACTGGCTAAAGTAAGGGTAGAGTAGTATCTGAATCGTTGAATTACTGGGGATACTTGTCTCGAATGTCCTTCTCAGTTCCCAAGTAGCTTTCTCAACCGGATGATGCTTCCATTGAACCTTCACGGACTTTATCTCAAACTAACCAATTGATGAATACCTACATATCCTCCCATACAATGCCTCAATGAAGTCGTCTCGATACTCGAGTTATAATTATTGATGTATATAAACTTAACTAACAACAAAAGTGATTGTAAATAAACACCAAAGTTGATCGTACACATGTATGCAACATGTTATCAAGGACTTTGACACAAACATCAGGATTCGCCTTTCTCACATAACCATGATAAAATCCTAACTCAATACTTGCTACAATTAGAGGTGAACCTGAACCAACCAACACACACTCATAATATCCAACAATCATGGTTCTTATCACATCTCAATCTCACAACATGAATTTCCATGAGTTTAAGTTACAAAATTTCACTCTTTAGACATCAGATACTCATCGAGGGACATGTCCAAGCATACAAAACCTCTAATAATACTATCAAAATGCTAGATTTAGTAATTGTGGATTACCTCTTAAGAACAGTAGAATTTGACCCAATGATCCTCATATTCAACCACACATAATCGATACATGACCTCGACGACTAGATGAATATTAAGATTGTCGGACAACTATTGATCTGCATGTTAGCTCTTCTATAAACTCTCATAATCAATGTGGTACACGTAAAACCACTGAAATACTTAAACAACTCCAATACAACACCACATAAATCATCTGGAATAACGTCTTCCCAAATCATCCGACTCAACAAAGAGAACATTGCAAGATTGGTACCCCTGATCCACCACTAGGGATCCATCCACAAAAGTGAAAACACACGTGAGAATATCTAGTGACTCATACTCACAACCATATACAAAATGAAATAGATGATCAGAAGAATTTTACGAAAAACACTAAAGGTTTTCCACTAAAGATTCAATACCAACAATTTCCATTCACTTGGCTCCACATACTCTTCACATCCTTCCACTGAAGCCCACACTCCCAATGCTAAAAACCATCATGAACATTCCGACCATTTACCTTACTATAAACCAACATTTTCAAATGGAAACCCCTCTTAGGTACTTAACAATCAACAATAATACCTTTATGACTCAACCCAGGTGTAAGTCCTTTCAAATGCTCAATAACTGATACAATTGAACATTTCTCACCTTGCCAACTCATACTTTAACTACATAGCTCACCACGAATGTAGACATACAATGAAAAATCTGAATTGTAAATCAAACTGTGTAACATAATCCCCTTATCTATTAATATTAGCTTGTACCTTGAAGATTTTTATGAATTCATGGATCTTCGCCTATCATTGATTGTATCTCTATCAATCTTACAGTATCCTTCGCTAACAATTCAATCGTACTCATTACTAAACTCAAAGCAAAAACAAAAACAAAACCCTTATTATCACACTCGAGCTAATGTATGTACACTCATTTCTCAGGTATTTTCCAATAGTTTTTGAACCAGTCTTACGAACTTGTAACACTATTGCCATAGCCACAGCAAAACGAATGAAATCACGCGTCTTTGAACCCAATTATCTACCCGTCTCAAGATATCTCTTCAGCATTTGCAATCAAATAAAATATTCTTGCTCTCGCCTCTCTCCCAAGGCTATACTACATCCCACTATTTTTATTCATTACGACTCTAGCTCTTTTAAATTCTATTCGTGTGGTGTCCCACTATCACTTAAAAGTTTCCATACAACCGCGTTACTCACAAAATATTAGAAAATCACGACCTTGGATACTCGCAGGTCATAATTACTATACAAAATTCGCTTAACCAACAATCTTATTATATCATTGCATTTCATTACAATCCATCACAAACTCTTATTACCATTACGCTCCGTCAACCCGAACTATCACTACGACGCTAACCTTTCATCAACACGACACCTCAATCTCAGGTATACTTTTCTAATTCAAATGACTAACCTAATTGCTATACTCACTTTCCTACTAAAATCAATAATCTATTTGCAACTTCATCATCATCATAAACCTTAGGTCACAATTGCCCATTCAAGGCCAACATCCAATATAACACAATCGACCATCAATTCCTCATAATTCAATATAAAACAATACATAAATCAATAGCCCATAACAATATACACATTATTAGCTCATAATCAATAGACCCGCTTTAGACCCAAAATTAGGGTTCCAAGATATGCAAGGGTTCATGGAGTTTTTGACCTTAAAACCATCAATATTAACATAAAACAACATTTGAAATACTTTCATGCAAGAAACCAAGTTTAGAATTGAAATTGGGAGTTTTTAGTGTTTTTGAAAAACATTGAAATCACTTTGATTTGGCTCTTTGATTGAAAGGAGAATCAAAGATAAAATCCCCATACCTTTGTCATTAATTTCCTTTAGAATTGAAGGAGAAATCAGTAGGAACCTATCCCCTAGCTTGAAGCTTCAAAGATGTCTTCCATGGAGTTCTAGAGAGAGTTTATTTGAGAGGGAAGGTTCAATTGGAATAATGAGGTCCAACTCTAGGTTTTCGGGTTTTATCCACCTATAATACCCTAAAATAGGTAGAATAACCATTTATAATAATTTCCCAAAGTACCAAAACTACCCCTCACTTAGTTGGACCTTTTTAAACAAGTCAAACTTGAGTTTTATTTTCGCAGATTTCATCGGGAAACAAGTCCACGACGCAGAGGTGTTCCCACAAGTTTCTGGATATTAAATTTTGAGACAGTAGAGTCCGCGGCAAGTCTGCGATGCGGACCAAACTTTTGGCCCATGGTGCAGCTAGTCCGCGACGCGGACATGCTCTCCATGAGCATTTTGCAAGTTGCCTTGGCAGCTTGTTTGGCCAAGGGATGGGGTCCTCCTCAGGGACCCTTGGTCCCGGGGAGTCGTACCCGAACGTTTCGACCCTAAAAAAATTTATTAAGACACTAGGGTCACCTCCACTGATTTTAGACTCCAAACAACACATAAAAATATGAACAACATACTAGAACACACCAACACGTAAAACACTAGTTTCCGAACGTCTTGGTCGTCCCTTGACGTTGACTTCCAAACTCTTTAAAACTGACTAAAAAGGCTATTCTTCATTATTTTAACAAGTTATTAATGCATAAAACCCATGTGAGGCTCTACTTTATCCTACTTCAATTTTTAGGGGTGTTACAGTTATGGACTCGATTTCCTATACGACTAGTGACAATAACATAGGTTCAAATTAAACTGTATGTACATTTTGATGCGACCCGATTAAGTTGACGTCGATGGAAGTATTTAAACATGAGATCATAAGCTGGTATTTCAGTCTACAGTTTAAAGTGATATAGTGTATTTAAGTTTTAAGTTAAGTTTAAGGTATTAAGGTCTAGAAATGGAATAAAATATTGAAGTGCTCGCTTGACTTAACTAAGCTAGTAGGTGACAAGTAGGTGCATCACCTACTTTGACTTATTGACCAACCAAAGGACCAAGTAGGTTCATCACCTATTTTGACTTATTGACCAGCCGGAAGGACCAAGTAGGTGCATCCACCTACTAAGACTTTTTTGACCATTTTATTGGGCTAGGTACACTACACCTAGTTGCATTAATCTGGCCCAAGTTGAATAAAGGAATATGGAGAAAATGGACAGCCAAGGTCCAATCTTTCTATGCCCACAAGAAATAATTTGAATCGAAAAGTAGGTGCATCCCCTACTTAAATGTGTGGCCTAAATTAAAGACACATGTTGGCTGCAAATGAAGTACAAGAAAGGTGGCAAAAGAGAACCTATTAAGGCCAAAAATCTGATACAAATATCTCATTTTCCTCTTATCCAAATTTTAACCTCTCAAGTTCATATATTTCTCTCTCTTAAGATGAAACAGGCACACAATATTCCCACTAAGGGTTCTAACTATTTTTCATCTTGTTTCTTCCAAAGCAGCCACAAGATCACCTGCTCTCCTCTATTGTTTCAATTATATTGGATAGTACTTCAAGGGGAGAGAACTAGAGATAGCTATATGTGTTGGTAGCCAAGGTTCTGCCACTCTCTTCCAAAGATTCAGAAAAGGTTACAAAAACAGTAATTTAAGGAGAATAAAAGATTTAGATAGCCAAGGTAAGGGCACTGCCAGAACCTCTAATTATTAGTTTATTTGAGAATTCTAGACTTACTTGTTTATTGCAACGCATGGGATGGTGATTGAAAAACATAAATTCAAATCTTTTGATTATTTTTGTGTGTTAAGGACTACTATTGTATTAATTTATTTATGGGAGGTCATGGATGTACTTAAAGAATGATTGTGGAAAGTTGTAGGGGGCAGATTTATAAGCTATGGTGATGTACCATTGAATTAAAGTTTTGGTAAGCTCACTGCCCGTTCCATGGGAAGGTTGTTTCGTGTAAAAAACTATAACAGATAGAATTTGTGAAAGAAAACAATCAATTAGAAGGATTATGGGTTGACTGTCTGGATACTGCTTTGATGAGTTGAAATATCCCAAATTGGTTGGTAAGCTGCTAATATTAGCATTAATGATTGGTTGTTGTAGATGAATACTATGACGTTACAGGGCAGGTTGACACATCGTAAGCTATACGAATTGGGAATTGAGCTATGTAAGGCTTTCTAAGTTCCCTTGGTAGTGACTGATCCATAGTTGCACTTTCTACACCCTAGAGCATTAAAGTATTAGCATGTAGGGTTTAAACTTCTTTCATCGTCAAAGTAACCTTGGCACGTATTCCCCTTATACAAATCAAAATGATCCTACATTACACATGGTACATATGTTTATATGTTTGTTATACGATCTACCCGTATCTTGCCAACTTGCTTCAATTGTCTATTCCTTCATGTATGTCATCTTTCCACATATTCATATCTTCCTTTTATTGGTTATTACTCCCATTGTGTTAGACTATAATGTTACCTTATTGCTCTACTATACATTTTATATGTACTTACTTGGAATATGTATTCGTCCTTAAGTTGAATCTGCCCCAATTCTCCCTTGGTTTCACATTTATGTATACCTTGTATTTGACATTAGTTAGTGTGTATTTGGCTATCATATAGTTCAAATCTGTTGGATGAATGCTAAATGTCTTCACTTGATATGTGCTTCAATTTGAGATGTCAAAATGCTTACTGAGTCATATAAGCTCCTAAGTATTACACGTTCATGTCACACTTGCTTACCATGTCATTGCTACCAAGTTTGTCTCGACCCAAACTCAAGGGGTGCAACTGGCTCCTAATGCAAAAATTAAGGCCGGAGCCAACCCTGCTGAACTATTTACTACTAGAGCATGGCAGCCACACGCAATCAAGAAAACAAACAAGTATATCTCGGCTTAAAACTAAGCCTTTGGCCGGTAAGGACCCTGTCAATTGATCTATAAAAGAAACAACTACTTCCAAGAGTTTATATAACTAGCACAGAAGTCCTGATTGGGCCGTTGAGGCCACCATGGTATTTATACCAATACTGAATGCAGGGATATATCAAGACAATACATCAAATAGCTCACATATTCAACATATCAACATACTAGGCCAATATGGCCATAACGTGTCTATACACCCCACACACTAGTCTGCAAGCCTCTAGGAGTAGTAAAGATTGGCAGGATAAGGCCCTAACCTACCAATAAAGATAAATACAACAAAAGCAAACAAACCTCCCAACTCTGGCAGCTCCGGAGGAAAGGGGCTAGCCAATCGAATAGAAGTCAATCCTGCTGCTAAGGAAGTCTACTGGGTCGTCTGTCGGGACTTGTATGCGTGAATGCAGCGCCCCCAAGGCAATGGGGCGTCAGTACAAAATAATGTACAGAGAATGAAAGGCTATAGACTAATTAATCAAGTATCATAATACCAAAAGCAATCACATAAGGAAATCAAAATTTTAGATAAGCATGCTAACCCACTACTGAATTTAAAAATACAAAAATGATCAAACATCAACCTAACCAAGCACCCATAAGCTCGGCAGGTACCAACAACATACCACTTACTTAGGCCCCCATAAGCCTAGAAGGTGTCAAATCAATCTACATACCCCTATCGGTAGCTCCTTCTCTTTGTAAGAACTCGCATAGCCTATTTTGGAAACGATATAGCCCCGTAGGAAACACATAGCCCTCTTAGGGAACATCATCCCTCTTTTACAGCAACATAGCCCTATAGGCAACACATAGCCCTCTTTGGCGTCAAAATAGCCTCGTAGGCAACACATAACACTCTTTGGCATCAATATAGCCCCGTGGGCAACACATAGCCCTCTTTGGAAATAACATAGTCCTATTAGACAACATCATAGCCCCCATAGGCAGTTTATAGCTCAACAACTAACCACAATAGCCCCAAGGGAGACAAAAAATAATTGAATAGGCTAAATGAGAGCAATTTAGCTGTAAACAATATATTTTAATAATCTTCAAGTCTTTCCTAACTTAGGGTCGTTCTTAACAGAATATGAGTCCCTAAAATGAGGGTTTATAACCACTCAATCAGCTAACCACTCATAATTACATCTATAAGATCACCAACATTAACTACCATATTATATCATTCCCAAGCTCTAAGGAAACATGTCGAATAAAGGGAACAACCTTAACATACCTTACCAATGAATGCTCGAAATACCGTAGTTCTTTCACGAAAGTTGTTCCTTATGTCCTAAGCTTCACAAATACTATACATACACAGCTGGTACGCACCTATAAAGATTTCATAATTAATCTTCAATCGGCAAATTTGCCATATTGCCCCAACTTGTCGAAAAACGTCCGTAGATATTCATAAAAACAATCATAATAGAGTCCCGAGATGATTACCTTAGTTAACCAAATTTAAACCTTGAAGAAACGCCAATAACTAAATATTTATATCTTCAAAAACCAGCTCCAAACGCAGCTAATAGAAGGGAAAAATGATTGCCACGTATAGAGATCACGTTTCTAGGTACGGGGGCATCCTTTAATGGTAAAAATCGTCAAAAACTAACCTTCATCATGCAAGAACTCCGTAGGAACCCTCTCTTAAGCTTTCTTTCTGGTTTGACAGTGAAAAGAAATGTTTTCATGGCTTAAAACGTTGAGTAAGCCGACATACCACATTTTTTACCCGACCCAGATTCTGCCCCTGCAGTCCGTAGTAAAACCTTCATAAATCTTAACTCCGACGTCGGTTGGATATGGGGTTTTGGGCGTTGCAAACTACACTCTTAGGCCTTCGATTTAATGGGTGATAGGCTTTCTAAATCTTTATATATTGGGAGAAAATATCCAAGCCATTTGACCCAAATTTCAGAGAAATCTTTAAAAAGGAACTTACGATAACTTTCCCCAACTTTCATTTTGCCATTTACCTAACTTCAAAACTTGAGATACAACCCTTGAATACTTAAAATATGACATACCACATTACTTTTAATTTATTACCGACTCTTGTTGTCTTTCCACAAAGATATGAATTAATTTAGGCGTTATGAAAAGTCAGTGTGTTACAAGTACATTCTTTCGTACTGACATCCCTTATTGGGAATGCTTCATTTCATTTTGCAGGTACATGTACTCAACTAGTAGATACTCAGTGGTTGTTGGTGAGCTCTAGGTTGATTCTGGGCATTGCTGAGTCTTTTCTATGCGTATTTTCATAGTGGTACAATCATGGATTCCAGTAGAGGCTTTGTAGACATCGTAAAGCTATCATCTATATTCATAGTTTCACTTGTCACATGTATCATTTCAGCTAGTCGACATGTGTTGTATATGAAGCTTCTCATCAGTAAATCTGTGTGCTAGTACTTTCTCATCATAGGTCACTTGTAAAGCATGTGTTCATATGGTACTTGTCTTCCTCACCTAGGGTTGGGGTGTGACACAATTACTAGGGTTTTATGCTATTCTCCATATAGGTTCAATTATTGGGATTGAATTACTTATATTTAATCTTATTATTGATGATTTACTTAATTACTTGATTTTTATTTATTTCATATGAACCTGTGCCTATGTCTAATTTACGAATATGAACTATAGTTACAAACATATGAATTTTGATTGTGGATTTCTGCATGTTTTATGAAATTGGAAATTTATGACTGATGGATGATTTTAATTTAAAGTGTCAATAATTTGTGAAAGGTTTTCTAACACTGGGAAGGATCTTGATTTAGATGCTTAAAAAGCAAGTGTCTTATGAACGAGTTTATAAAATCGTGGTTTTCGAAGGGCCTGCTATAATTTTGAACTTATGATTGGATTGGTCATCTTATTTGTTGTCTTTCCAAGTATTTTGATATGATTATGAATATGTTTATTCTGTTAGGATTAGACTTAGCACCAAGAGGAATTTGAAATGGAGTTCTTCCCGTTAGTAGAGGTCGGGTCTCTAGAAGTCATCTCTTTGTCCCTCACTACGTTCCCCATAGGATTTGTCTTAGAAAGACATAGCTAATGGATCCACCTAAGCTAATATGTATGGTCCTTACCTTGGCAAGTAGAAAATTCTCTTTTTAGTGTGGGAAAGATATCAGACTCCATGTTATAACTCACATGATCTATGTTGGTTAATGGTAAATATCCCACAAAAGAACTATGTTTTCTTCAAAGGTTTTTATGACTTCCACAGAGACTATGATTTAAGAGTATGTTATGATTTTTAGAATATTTCTTTGACCTTACATTCATTTATTTAAGTTCTTGCATCTATCAATTGCATATTTAATTACTTTGTCATTGAATCAACTCATATATTTCGGTTTCTTATTCATTTTAGCATCTCAGAATCATCATGTTCAGCTTTACAAATCAACATACATATATCTCTTACTCAGTACATTCAAAGTATCAATTCACATACATCCTATTTCTACATTTTTTATGTGATGTAAATTCATGTTTTTATTATCAAGATTCTAGTTAGTTAGATCAAAGTTTTTAGCCAGAAGGTGATGAGTTCTTTTATTTTGAAAAATTGATAATACTCAAATTATTCCTAAAACAATTAGAAGAGTAAGCGGCTATTGTCAATAAAAACACCCTCAACAAAGAGTCGAAGTCAAATTCCACAAGAAATGGTGTGAGGATAAGAATTCAACTAGAAAATTAAGAATGTGAATCTATTCATTATAGCACTTTAGCACAAAAGAGTGAATGATTCCACCAAATTAACTAAAATGGGCTGAAGTATAAAGTATCACAATAGAACTAAACTTTGAAATTCAAGCATGTAAAGAATAATCTAGGAGTGCAGGGATTGGTATCAATGTCATGTAGGGGGTATTTGTGTTTCTCAATAGTGCTAAAAAATCATGAATAGGCTAGGTACTCTTTAATGGCACTAATCTTCTTTCAATCTCATACCACTATATCATAGAATCTTCTTTCAATCTCAACTATTTGAATCAGAAGTCAACCCATTATCTTACGGGGATCTCTCTTTCAAGCAGATTTTGGCAAATAGATATGAACCATAATTTCTCTTCCAAGCAAACCATACAAATCAAACCTTAATTGTATGTATTAAACTTTTACCCACTTCAATTGATCTTGTTTGAACATCAATCAAAGATCGATGATAGGATTAAATTTGCAACTTGATCTCATGAATTAACTCCATGCTAATTAGTTCAAATATACGAATGTATAACGATAAAACCAAGCAAAATACAAGACCCAATACATTAAATCAATATCCAATCCCATAATTTCACCCCTAAAGTTGGGGTTTCAGCCACACATTATATAACGCAAAGAAATTATGGCTATCATTATAGTATCCATGAATGTGTTAAAATTAAGCACTTATAATCAACACCTAGTTCAATTTCAACTCACAATTGTCAATTTCAAGAGTGCATTCTAAAACTTTGAAACTAAGAATGTTTCTTTTGTGCTTCAAAGACTAAAATTCATCAAGATCTCTTACAACAATTTGATACAAACCCTACTTTCAAAAAATTCACTCTATTTTTTCTCTCCTTTGGGGTATTTATAGTTTCCCAAAATTTGCTCCAAAATTCAATGTGTGACTAACTCGGCGACATTAGCTAGGCTCACCAAACATGTTTGGCGTATGTTCGTTTGTTCCTCAGATCCCCTTTGTTTGCTTCAGGTTTTTGGTTTTTGAACCTTAGTTGGCGGGCTCGATCGAGTCTGTCTTTCACATTCGGCGTATCACTGATTACCACCTTTGTTCACCTTTTAAGCCTTCACTATACCTCATGTTCTGTCACCTCTGGTGATGGTTTTCTAATTCACCCTTTCAACTTCGGCGAGTAGTCGTTTCATTTTTTAGTCTGCCAACCATCCTTGAATAGGTTCAATTGTGAGCATTGTCACTTTGGGCGAGGTCAGGCCACTTGGGAGATCCACCTTTTTTGTTAGGTGGCGACTAGTTAAGAGTTTATACTCCTTTTAATTTTTTTCCCTCTTTTTTATATATTGATTTTTGCCTTGTCCTTTAGCCTTCACAACTTTAAATCATCGAAAATAGGGGATAATTAGGCATTGAAGACACTTACTATTGAACCAAAAAGGCCTCAAATGAGTTTAAATCTACTACTCATCAACACCCCATACTAAAACTTTTATTTGTCCACAAGTAAATCAAGAACACAATTAGTTCAACAAGAGTTTCTACAATAGTTCTCAATGGGAGTTAACATTCAAGTTCGACCACAAGATCACTATTAAGTATATGCAACCCTTAATCATGCTCAAAAAGCTTCAAATGATGACTCGTCGATATCAATCCAAGCTCAAGCTCACTAGAACTTCGTTTCTAATGCAAAACCATGTTTCAACAATGCATTCAAGTGCACTCACATCAAGAACAATTACATACTCTCACAAAGAAAATCAATAAAGAAGTTAGGAATCAATACAACTCTAAATGTCTAAAAGAAAAATACATATATGCCTCATCCCATTGGTTTGCCCATATTTTCCAATAATCACACAACCTAGTTCATGCAAGATCACAAAGGTATTTTTAGGATTGTAATGTGGTTGAGGGTAAAGGTATGGTAAATTTTTCTCACTAACTTAACCTTTTTAAAGAATTGTTGTACTCATCTTCACCTCTTCTCAAGTTCCGTTCATTTTTTTCACATGGAGACTCATACCTTAATTTTCATTCAATTTATTAGAGACCATTTTTATTTCATCACACTTAATTTTCATTTTAACTTTCAAACTTTTGTTCATTCTCTTTTTTTGTCTTTTATTTATTAAGGGGGGTTCCTTCTTTATGCAACAAATTTCAAAGATGAGTATCAATTTTTCTTTCTTTACCTTTCACTTGGCTTTATTTCCTCCCTCATTTCCACACCCCCAACTTAGGCTTTTGGCCTAAGTTGGCTATTCAAACTAACCAATGCTTAGAAAAGAATTTATGGTGTGAAGTTAGGGAAAATTTAGTTGAAGAGGTTTCAACAACGTTGACAACAAATGGTTTAGGCTCAAATGATGCCAAGATGGTTTCAAACTCTCACAAGTTAGTAGTAAAAGGTATGAATATTTGGTTTCCTCTCAAAATTTGTGCCCAAAATCATTTCTTGCGATCACCAAAGCTAGATAATCACACTAACAAGGCAAAATCTAGGATTCAACATGCATAAATTCAAGTAGGGCCTCACCACACATGGCACTTAAAACACAATCATTTAGCATAGATCTACCAAAAGAAAATGCTTATGTGTGATGTTTATGAGGATTTTGAGTTGTCTGAACTTATCCCCATATCGGTACTCAATACTACTCCTAATAATATACTCATGCTTAAATGTATAAAACATACTATTTCTCTGTTTTGAGGTAATTACTCAAAATAACCTCTTAAAAGAGGTAACTGCTCTGAAATATCTCTGAACTCATTAACTCATTTAGAAATCAAAGATTCTTTTTTCTCAATGTAAAACCTGATACATTTGGGAATACTTACTTCCCTTGTACCGGTACTCAATTCATATTTGAAAACTTTCTCAAAACTATATCAAAAATCATATTGTGATCTGATCATTGATGACTCGGGAAGTCATACTACATAAACATTGATGTCATATCTAGATACCATACTGCTTAAATATTGATTGTATACTCAATTGTCATACTAATCATGTTTCCAAACTCATTTTTTCTTTCTCAGAATATTAGTTTAAGACAAAATTGTTTGCTTTAAAAGATTCTGAATAATTGTAACTTAAATAGAGTCCATGCTTACATATAGACATGAGCAAATCAACTAAAGGATCTCAATAACAATATGGAAAGGCTGAATACCCAGAACTCAACAATAATACTCATCTCAAGAATAATCAATTAATAGGGTTCATGCCGAAATATAGACATGAACGAATAAACTCAACGATCTCAATGCATAACATATAGAAACTCAACATTAGGAATAGAACTCAAAACTCAACAACAAGCTCATCTCAAGAATACTCAAATCTAAGGATAGAACCCTAGATTACTCTTTTACTAATTTGAAAGCAAATGTAGGGCGTGAGGAAGAACTAGTCCAACACTATGATAACCTTACATACATTTAAGAACAAGGTTCTTAAAGAATCTTGAATAAGAACTAGATTAGAAGCCTTGAAACCCTAGCTTTAAGGTAAACAAACAAGAAAACATTTCTTGAGATTCTTCAATTAGTTTCTTGAAATCTCTATGGCCAAGTATTATGATTTTCATTAGCGATTCATAATTATATGGAGGAATTTGAGTTGGAAAGAATGAAATTCTTGGAGAAAGACTTACCTTGAAGAAGAATCTTGAAAAAATCTTGAATGGAAGTCTTTTACTTTGATTTTTTTTCCTTAGGGTTTTGCCTTAGTATTTGAGAGAGAAGAGAATGAGGGATTAAGAGATGAAAATCTGATCGTTTTGGGCCTTTAATTAGTCAAAAATTCGCTTAGGGTTTTCTTAGAGGTGAAAAGACAAAAAGACCCTTTTTAATGTTTTCTCGTCGGCTAATTCATTATTGAACTATATCAGGTTACTAAAATTGTCATAACTTGTTACTCGAAACTCAGATTGTTGCGAAATTTGTGGTGTTGGAAAAAAGATGCAAAGATGTTTAATTTGATAGGTTATGGGACACGTAACCCTTTAAATATGAAGCGATATGGCCGTTTGAACTTGACCCAATTAGAATCTTACATCAAAACTTAATTAGTATGGAAGTTTTCAACTAAACTTTGTGCTAAGGGATCCTTGTGACCTTAATTCATATTCAAATTCATTCCATCACTAAAGAATTGACGTCTACACATATGGGTAATTTAAGAATCACCTGGTACAATCTTATTCACAAATGAAGAATGGTTCGAGTCTTAAGTTAGAAATTTTTGGAGCGTTACAAAAACCAACGGCGTACTGGTAGGATGACGCGATTATTATAGTAATTGCGACATACATAAGTAACTACAACATAGTAAACCACACATATACAGAAACAATAACAATTTACCAGTTTATGCTCAATATATCAGTTTCACAATATCAATCTCAAATACAACAGTCAATGATTGTTATCTCATGGAACCCACACTCAAACTGTTAGTGTGTCAGAATGTGAGACCAGATCCAACAATGAGTGGGAATGTGACACCCGATCCAATATGTGTCAGAACGTGACACCCGATCCAATTATGTGTCAGAACGCAACACCCGATCCAATCAACCACAATCACAAACACAATCAACACCACAATGAATGATTTACACATGTGTGTCGTACAATCAGGTAACAGGTTCATTGCATGCTATAGAATCATACATAGTAATTTCATTAGATTCATTTTTTCTTTCCCTATTCACCTACATGCATGAATACAATAGAGAGTTAGTAAGCATATATAACAAAACTAGTAAATCAAATCATCACCTACCTCGAAACCAAGCCTGAACACTCTTAAGGAACTTGAGCCTTCCCTTTGCCGAGTCTCTCAGCTTGTTCTTTGTCTATAACAAGTGATTTCTTCAAATAATCAATAGTAGTAGCCTAGTTTACCCTAATTATATCCAAATACTGACCCTTGGCCAATTCCATGATCCTAACACCCAACTAGGGCTTTTTCCACCATTAAATTCAAGTCATAACCCTTCCCCAAGGATAAATAGAAAGGATTCTAAGTTCTAAAAATCAATTTATGATCTAGGGGAGTAATTTACTTACCTTAAATGTGAGAATTAGTGAAAAACAAGAAGAAATAGCCCTAGGTCACCCTTTTTCTCTCCAAGAACGAAGTCCGCAGAAAAATAACATATTTGGGGTTTTTTCAGCTTTTACTCGGGACTGGCCCACCATAGCGGCCCTGCCAAGGCTAGAATAATCCCACCATGGTGGGTTGCACGAAGATAGAGACTTAGA
The DNA here is from genome assembly GCA_036250505.1 of Solanum acaule. Lineage (NCBI taxonomy): Eukaryota > Viridiplantae > Streptophyta > Magnoliopsida > Solanales > Solanaceae > Solanum > Solanum acaule. The sequence goes on from JAJOOR010009876.1 coordinate 64,076, forward strand.
ATTTTTTTTCCAATTTATTTTGTAAAGTCGTGCAGGCTTCTTATCGTCTTGGCTATCCACTCTAATGATCAAATTTATAATCGAATCCCCCATCCATTAGCAGATTACCCTAGATCTTACCTGACTCAGATTTTGTCCAAGTGTGTCCTAGGCTTGAAATTTCCAAGTTACTACTCAGAAGTTTTCTAGTCCAAATTCCTTTCTCATTAGCTTATCCATAAAGACGGGAATAGGTTGTTATAATAGATACCAATTTACCCATCACTCATCTGCGAGTGATAAACTAGGAAAACTAGGCTAAGGCAAGAATAAATTAGTACCTAATTCATAAAATAATGAGGGATACTTGTCTCGCATGTCCATCTCGGTTTCCCAAGTAGCTTCCTTAATCGGTTGATTCTTCAATTGAACTTTCACTAATCTAATCTAGTTGGTTCTCAGCTTTCGGACATCACGATCAAGGATTGCAACTGGCTCCTCTTCATACTGAAAATCTTTGTTCAAAAATACTGAATCCCACTTGAAGATATAATATCCATCCCCATGATAATTCTTCAACATAGACACATGGAATACTGGATGGACTCTATATAGGCTAGGCGGTAAAGCCAACCTATAAGCCACTGGCCCTACAGTCAAGGATCTCAAATGAGCCAATGTAGCGAGGATTGAGCTTGCCTTTCTTGCTTAATCTCATCACCCCCTTTATGGGTGACACCTTCAGAAGACCTTGTTCCCTAACCTGAAATTTCATGTCCCTTACCTTATGATATACATACTCTTTCTATCAACTTTGAGTGGCTAGAAGCTTAGCATGGATAGTTCTCACCTTATCCTGGGCATTCTTTACCAAATCCACCCCCAAAGGTTTCACATCTCCACCCTTAAACCATTTTATGGGTGATCAACATCCCCTCCCACAAAGTGCTTCGAACAGTGCCATATCGATGTTGGAGTGATTGCTATTGTTGTAGGAGAACTCACACAAAGGTAGGAATTTATCCTAATTCCCTCCATAGTCAATTGCACATGCCTCTAACATGTCTTCCAACACTTAAATTGTTCTCTCCAATTGTCCATCAGTTTGTGGATGAAAAGTTGTGTTGAAAGTGAGTTCAGTGCCCAACTCTTCATGAAACTTCTCCCAAAACTTTGATGCAAACTGCGTACACGGTCTGAGATAATAGAAAAGGGGCACCCCGTGCAGCTTTACTATCTCCTTAACATAAACTTTGCCAACTGATGGGCATTATAGTCTACTCTGACTGGAATGAAGTGGCTTGACTTAGTCAGTCTGTCAACCTCAAGCCATATGGAGTCAAACTTTCCTAGGGTTTTGGGAAGACCAACCACAAAGTCCATAACTATCATTTCTCACTTCCACTCGGGCATTGGCATTCTCTAAAGCAAACCAGCAGACCTTTGATACTTATAATTTACCTGCTGATAGTTTTGGCACTTAGCCACAAACTCAGCTATGTCTTTCTTCATGCCAGACCACTAATAAAGTCGCTTCAAGTCTCGATACATCTTGGTAACACTTGGATAAATAGATTACCACAAACCATGAGATTCTGTCAACACCTTTTGTATCAAGTCATCCACTCGAGGAAGGCAAATCCTCCTCCTTAAACTGAGCACACCACTTGCATCAAGAGCAACATCTTGTGCCTTTCCAGACACCAACTTCTTTCTAAGCTCATTCAAAGTCTCATCCTCAAATTCCTTGGCTTTGATCTCCTTAATTAAAGTGGGTCTAACCTCAATGTTGGCTAACACCCCACCTTTCTCTCAGATGCCCAACTGCATGAACCTGGACTCCATGGTCGGGATCTTCCTAGCCAAGGGTTGCCTAGACACACCCAAGCAAGATAAACTGCTCATACTCATTATCTTCCGACTTAATGTGTCTGCCACCACATTAGCCTTACCCACATGCTATTGAATGTTGACATGATAAAGTTTAAGTAACTACATCCATCTTCGTTGTCTCATGATCAAGTCTTTCTAAGTGAACACATGTTGTAGACTACGATGATTAGTGAACACTTCATACTTGACTTCACTGAGATAATGTCGCCAAATCTTGATAGAAAACACTACCGTTGCCAACTCAAAATCATGTGTCAGATAGTTCCTCTCATGAATATTCAACTTTCGCGAGGCATAAGCTATGAAATTATTATCCTGCATCAACACAACACCAAAGCACGAATGTGAAGTATCACAATAAACAATGAAATCCTTATCTTCTACAGGCAATAACAGAATCGATGTTGTGGTTAGAAGAGTCTTGAGCTTTTGGAAGATCTCTTCACATTTGTTAGTCCACTCAAAAAGGTACCTCCTTTTGAGTCAACCTTGTCAAATGTGTGGCAATAGAGGCTAAATTCTTCAAAAATCGCCGATCGTAGCTGGCAAGCCCCACAAAACTCCTAACCTCAGTCACAAAACTAGGTCGGACCAAGTTCTTGACTCCTTCAAATTTTGGGGATCTACCATTACCCCTTCTTTTAAAACTACATGCACCAAAAAGGCAACCGAGGACAACCTAAATTTAGACATCGAAAATTTTGCATACAATTTTAGTTTCCCAAGGACACGCAGAACAATACGAAGATGGTCTGCATGCACTTTCTTACTCTTTGATTAGACCAAAATGTCGTCAATAAAGACAATTACAAGTGAATCCATAAATCATTTGAATACACCATTCATCAAACTCATGAAGGGTGCAGGTGCATTGGTGAACCCAAATGATAGCACCAAGAACTCATAGTGCCCATACCGAGTATTGAATGTCGTCTTAGATACATCCTCGGGCCTTATATTTAATTGATGGTACCCAGGCCTTAAAATTTTTAGAGAATACTGATGCACCACGCAAAGAGATCATCTATACGAGGCAATGGGTACTTATTTCAAATGTTGACCCTATTCAACTGTTGGTAGTCTATGCACATCCTCATTCTACCATCCTTCTTCTTAACAAACAAGATAGGAGCAACCCACGGGGAAGCACTAGGATGGATGAAACCCTTATCAATGAGCTCTTGGATTTGGGTCTTAAGCTCTCTTAATTCTGCTGGAACCATGTGATAAGGAGGGATAGAGTTTAGGCGAGTTCCCGGCTCAAAGTCAATACAAAAATCTATATCTCTAGTAGGCATACAAGGTAAATCAATAGCAAACAATTCCTTAAACACAAGCACTACAGGAATGGATAGAATAAAGGGGGACACTGCATCGATATCCCGAATATAAGCTAACTATACCAAACACCCCTGCCCCATAAGTTTTCTAGACTAGATAAAATATATGATCTTAGGTGGCTTAGGTTTTTACACCCCTCCCCATTCTAACTTTTCCCTACCTAAGATCTCTAGAGTCATGGACTTAGCATTACAATTAAGCACAACTGAAATGACCCAAAAAGTTCTTAAAAATGTGCTTCGAAAGTTACCGAAAACTTGTTTAGCTATATATAAAATATTAAAAAAAATCCGTTTCATTTTTTGAAAATCCGACTTCATATTCTTGTTTAGGGGGTCAAATTGAGTGGGTAATGGGTCTAACCCAAATTTTAGAGCAACCGTATCAAAATCCGAAATTTCCAAGTGAAGCCTTTTTCGATGGTCTACTTTGGAGGGTCATATCTCCTA
>JAJOOR010009877.1:0-33322 GCA_036250505.1 Solanum acaule
AATAATAGTAAATATATATCCTCCTCCCCCCCCCCCCCCCTTCCTTTTAATTGTCTTTTTTTCTAGCTTAGCTACTAATATTACTTCTAATTTAGCATGGCTAGGACCTCCACCAACGCCACCAGTTACATTAACTCCGTCATACCAATATAGAGGTTGTGTTTAAATATTTTCTTTAATCCTAATAAAATACAAGTCATAGAATTATCTAAAGTGTTATTTACTAAAACAATATAAAATATGAGATAAGGGTGATGGTCCTTAATTGTCGAAACATTATCATTGAGATGATGATCTTTAGGTGTATTATTCATAGTATACCAAATCATAAAATTGATAATTTTATTTCTTAATTTCTGACATTATACATAATATTCTTGAGAAATAGTTAGTGCAGTGATTTAATTATAGTTATTCCAACTTTAAATAGATCGATGATCACATAATTATGGCATTATACATCACCGATCAATTGAAAGATGATTTTTCAATAGTAGTGATTTTTGTGTTACTAGGGTGAAAGTTTTTCAATTTTTCTGTGAGAAAACTTAATTATGTTACTTTAGTGAAAAGACATCATAGATTGTACCAGTTGAAATAATTTGATCTATGATCGTATTGAAATTTAAGACAAAATATGTCTAATTAATAATATTGAAAATTAATTTTAAAAAATGTCATTTTTACTTCTCCTTCCTTAGAAAGCCAAATGTCATTTTCATTTTCTTGGTTTTTGTAGCATTTGGACCATTACTTAGAGAGCTCGTGAGTTATATGAATTTACACATTGAATTTATATCAAGTCTCGAATCATTTAAAATTTGAGAGAATTTGAAAATCCTTTACAATCTCGCTATCCTAGCTTTAAAATCAACACCGAAGGAGTTGAATGAAATGATCGAGCTAAAGAAATTGAATGAAGTAGCTTTCAAAAACACATAGTAGTTTCACTCGAATTTAGATACCTACAGAATGCGTTGAACGTAATAAAAAAGTCATTTCTTTACGAATTATTTGTCTTTTTTTTTATTTCTTTTGCCTCCATATTCATCATTCATGTTGATTATAATAGGGTAAAAAACTTAAATATACAATTTAAGCACCTAAATAACCTCTATATAACAATAGTTTGACTTTACACCAACGTAGCAATAGAATCTTTACAAAATAAAAATAAATTAAAAAAATGGTAAAATAAAAATAAGCAACGCATCATTCAATATTAAATAAGATATTAATTCCTTAATTTACTTCAATTCAGTTACCTTCCACAAATATTCATTACTTAATATTTCTCTCTCATATCTCAAAATAACGTATTGTAACCAAAAACAAAGTATTTATCTCATGTTTAGGGTCGTTTCAATGGTTGAAAGCAAGAACGTGTCCGTTTTAATTCAGCACGACAAATTTGAGATATCACCTGTATGTATCCTTTTTTTAAATTACTTCTGATTTATTTTTGTAAGATGATATAGTTTGATTTAAAAAAAAAAAACAAATATTTCAGTGGCTGAAAAATCTCTTTTTAAGGATTTTTTGTTGTGGTTAATCATGAAAATTTTATTATTTGTAAATTGATTTTGATGAATCATTCATGGCACTAATGTTATTTGTATAATTGTTAAAACAAACATTTCGTATGATTTGTAGAGTATAGTATTATGAATTGTAGGATTGCAAATATAGTCAAAACCAAGATTAACACCTAATATAACTCGAATTCTATAAATTTACCACTATTTAATGACAATATTAATATGGAAATCAATGTTAAATAGTAATGTACTCACTTTTTAATTAATTTTGTTTTCCAAAATTCTTGGTAAGATCATGGTGTAATATTGGTTTAAACTATGTATTATTTATGTAACGACCTGATTCCATATTTTTTGGTAAATGTCAATGGAGAAAGAATTGGGGTCAGAAAACTTTTTTGTAGTAACTTGAAATTTCTCAACCTAGTCCAGATTTGAACAAATCGGAGTCATTAGGATTTAGGGAAATCTGGTAATGAATGAGAGATCTAATTATGATTCGGATCACATGAGTAGATAGCTAAGACGTTAAGGAACCCGTACGACTTTACGGAATCGAAATTAGGTGAGTTGAAGTCCCAAAAATGATCTTAGCGTGAACGGGTAACATTTTGTCCTCGTGCATCCAGCTGTAGCGGGTTGGGTTCCGCCGTAGCGGAACAGTCGCGACTTAAATAGGGTAAAACCCTCCAAAAACATTTTTTTCTGTAAAAGTTCGCTCTTAAGAGCTAAAAAACGACCCAGGGATATTTCTTGAAGGTTTACCCCCTCTTTTAGCACTAAAGGTAAGGATTTTACTCCCCTAAACCATTTTTCGATCCGTAGAACCTATTTTCTTGGGTTATTATCGATGGGGGAGGGTTTGATCTAGAATTTATGGTGGAAACAACCCTAATTGAGATCATGGGTTAATCTAGAATTGATAGAATTGTTAGTAATCTGGGTAATTAGTGTTCGTTTATTGATTCTCGTATTATAATTGTTGTTTGTAGATTAAGAACAAGTGGAACGAATTTGTAAAGGGAAGAATCAAGTTTCTTATGGGATTCAAGCTTTGTTCGAGGTAGGTGATGGTTGTGATTTCATGTTGGTGTGATATATGTTTGTAATTGCTCATTATAATACATGTATGATGTATGCAATGTTGCATTATTGATCACCCTAATCGTAAATGAGGATAATTGAATAATTGTATGCCATGAATTACCTCTTGTTGCATGATTGTGAGAATATACATTGTGATTGTGATTGTGGTTTTGGTTTGTTGAATGGATCAGTTGTCACGTTCCAGCATAAATATGGGATCGATTGCCACGTTACGGCATAAACATGGGATCGGTTGCCACGTTCTGGCATAAATATGGGATCGGTTGCCACGTTCTGGCATAAATATGGGATCGGTTGCCACGTTTTGGCATAAACATTGGATCGGGTACCACGTTTCGGTATGCTAACAGCTTGGGTGTGGGTTCCATGAGAGGACCATTGAATTGGGTTCCGTGAGAAGACCATTAAATTGTGTTGTATTTCTACTTGTAATGATTACGTTTATATCTAATGATGATTGATATTGAAAGATTGTATATTTCTCTAAATTGATAACCAATGTGTATTAATGAGAACATAGGATGCTATATTGATTCGTAAAAGATGACTAATATTGTATATGTTCGGTATATGCCTGTTTTATAATGTTGTGGTTACTTGCATGTGTTTGACTTATTAGGATAGCCGCATGATCCTACCAGTACACTGTGGTTGTGTAGTGATACTGCACTTCCTTTTTCTTTGTTGACTACAGGGCATCTTTAGGCGACTATTGATAGGCCTCAGCTAGGTGATTATGGAGCGTGACCGGATTCAAGGCTGAGCCAATTCTTTCAGGCTACCATGGATCTTTCTTGTTTAAGTCCACTCTTTTCGGACTCAGACTATTTGTTTAAGGTGTTTGTTTAGTTTTGGGGTTGTACCCCTTGTTTTTAGACTTGTCGTTAGTAGAGTTTTGGTACATTGACTTTCAGGTTCTAGGGGTTGTTCTTCCGCATTAGTTTTGTTAGTTGTTTGTTAAAACCTTGGAGTTTATAGGGACTCCATTTTTATAGTCATTTAAATCTACTTTCGTATATTTTAAAGGACTTAGTTTTCATAAAATTTGTTTGTTTAGGTTGTAGTGATGGTTCTCCCACGAGAGAGTTTGTGTGGGTGTCAATCACGACGGTCTAGGTCGTGACAAAGTTGGTATCAAAGCCCTAGGTTCATTGATCTCATTGTACCAAAACGAATCTAGTAGAGTCTTGCGGAACGGTACGATGACGTTCATACTTTTCTTCGAGAGGCTATAGGACTTTAGGAAAAAACTCACTTATTTCTACTCCTTCGTGCTATAACTTGAATCCAATTGGTATCTGATTGATACAAATTGGTATCTTTCCTCCTTCACTCTATGGTCCGAGCTAAAGCAACAACAGCGGTAACACCATCACTAGCAAGAGGGGATGTGTATAGACTACCGACAGTTGAATAGGGTCACCATTCAAAACAAGTATCCATTGCCTCATATAGATGACCATTTTTACCAATTGCAAGGTGCATCGATTTTCTCTAAGATTGATTTAAGGTCTGGTTACCATTAGTTAAAGGTTGGGGCGGTTAAGGATTGGGTCCGACCAAGTTTTATGATTGAAATTAGTAGTTTTGTAGGGCTCGCTAGCTACTATTGTCGCTTGTTGTATGAGTTGACCCCAATTGGTATCTCCTGATTCCAATTGGTATCTCAACAAAGTGAACTAGATGATGTAGTCCCGGCTGAAGGGACATAATCAAGTTAATTGGAACTAAGAAGGTTCCAATTGGTATCTGGCCTTAGGGGTCGTATAAGGCATAGATTATCAGTAATGGTCGTTTATGGAACAAACTAATTAAATAATTTGGACTTGTCTGCAAATTGTAACTGTTTGAGTGTCATGAAACTTGTTGTGAAAAGAAAGTCATCACGAGATTAGGTACAAGGGTCTAGATAAATTGCGATGTGATTCGTAAGCGAGAAATTTGGACGTGAGTTGCGACTAATTGATAATTGTGTGAGAGTGTGGGTGTATCCTTGGGATATGTGTGTGGTAGTGTTGAAACGATTTAAAAAGATTCTAAAGTGTGTACTTCGTTAGGTTGATCGGGGGTAGACAATGATTGTCCTAGCTAAAGAGATTTTCTCTAAAAGTGCATGTATTATAGCTGGGAACCTTTGGGGGAAATTAGGAAAGAAAAGAACCCATAAAAATTGTTGGCAGGGATTCTGTTTCCGTTATGGCTGCTGGGGCAGAATTTTCCCGCCAAGGCGAGACCGCTAGTGCGGGATTTCTCCCGCCAGAGCGGGATAGGGTGAGACAAAATCTTAGCCTTGTCTCCCCTGTTTTCCCTAGTCACAATTATGGACCCTGAATCTTACCTGAACTATCCCCGCGATCTAATTCACTGTTCAACAACCGAATATAAGTTATAAAGTGTGTTAAAATTATGCAGAACCTGAGCATATAAGGAGGAAATCAGCGAGGCCGTGGAGGCCGAGGAAATGGTAATGCAGGTAGATGAGTAGTGCAGCCAGGCAAGGAGGTTGCCCGTCAAGAGGACATGGCTCAGTTTTATGTTTTTCCGGGTAAGACCGAGTTTGAGTTTGTGATGCAGTGGTCACAAAAGCTACTCTTGTCTGTGCCTGGATGGCAATTATTTTCTTTGATTCGGGTTTTACTTATTCGTATGCGTCAGTTCAATTGCCTTGGGATTTGATGTGGTTTGTGATATACTTGATGCCCACATCCATGTTTCTACCCAATTGAAGAGTCAGTCATAGTCACCCATGTATATCGTCTTGTCCTGTTGTGTTTATGAATTTTCAGATTTGGGTTGATTTGGTTATGCTGGATATGAGTGACTTGATATAATTTTATGCATGACTTGGTTGTCCCCCTATTATACCGAGCTTAATTGTAATACTAAGTCGGTAACTCTAGAGATCCTCGATAGGGAAAGATTAGAGTGGGAAAGGGTGTACAAGCCTAAGCTAGTTAAGACCATATCCTCTATTCGGGCTAGGAAACTGGTAGGGAAGGTTTGTTTGGCGTATTTGGCTCATGTTTGGGATGTTGAGGTTGAGTCTCCCTCTATTGAGTATGTTCCTGTGCTGTCTGAGTTTTAAGGAAATGTTTCCTACGAATTTACTTGGTATACCTCCATATAGAGATATAGATTTCTGCATTGACATGGAATCTAACACTTGCCCCATTTCCATCCCTCTGTATCGTATGGCTCTAGCAGAATTACGAGAGCTTAAGGCTCAAATCCAAGAGCTTTTTGATAAAGGGGTCATCCGTCCTAGTGTTTCCAAGTGGGGTGCTCCTGTCTTGTTTGTTAAGTAGAATGAGGGAAGTATGAGGACCGATGATTTTATCTTAATCCATAAGGGAGTGGATTAATATCAGAATGACAAGCTTAAGGATAAAGAAAGTTTCATTGAGTATACTTTAGTGAAGGAAATTGAAGATTTTAGTAAGAAAGTGCGTATCAAGATTGGGTTAGTCCTTTAAATTTGATGAGTATACCTGAGTTTTAGGTGTCATGTTGATGAAAAGGTTGACTTCATAGTGATAGTCAGGGTTCACTGAACGTAATGGTAATAAGAGTTCGCAATGGATTGTGATGAGATGCAACTATATAATAAGATTGTTGGTTAAGCGAATTCTTGTATAGTAATTACGACTTGAGAGTATCTAAGGTTGTGATTTTCTAATACTTGGTGAGTAACATGGGTGTATGGAAAATCATAAGAGATGATAGGACACCACTCAAATAGAATGTTAAAGAGCTAGAGTTATAATGAAGGAAAATATAGTAGAATGTAGTACAACTTTTAGAGAGAGGCAAAATCAAGAATATTTTATTGGATTCTTAAGGCTAAAGAGGTATCTTCAGAGGGGTAGATAATTGGGTTCAGAGGTGTCACAAGTCCATCAGATGGGTTAAAAACTATTGAAAAAGACTTGAGAATGGATTGTGCAGACATTAGCTTGAGTGTGATGATAAGTAATTTGGTTTCGTTTTTTAGTTTAGTAATGAGTAAGATAGAACTTTTAGCGAAGGATATTGTAAAATCGATGGAGATGCGATCAATGATAAGCAAGGACCCATGAATTCATAAGAATCTTCAAGGTACAAGCTAAAGTTGATAGATAAGGGAAATATGCTATACAGTTGAATTTACAATTTAGATTTTTCATTGTAACTCTACATTTGTGGTAATATATTTTGTCAAGGTATGAATTGGCAAGGTGAGAAATGATCAATTGTATCTGGTATTGAGCATTTGAAAGGACTTACACCTGGGTTGGGTCGTAAGTTTACTACTATTGAATTTTAAGTACCTAAGAAATGTTTCATTTTTAAAAGTGTTGGTTTATAATAAGGTAAATGGTCGGAGTGTTTATGATAGTTATTAGTATTATGAGTATGATTCACTAGCTATGCTCTAGTGTGTTTTCACTTTTGTTGGTGGATTCCTAGTGGTGGATCAGGGGTACCAATTTCTGTAATGTTCTTTTGGTAGAGTGGGAAGATTGGGAAGATTTGGTTATTTCAAATGACATAATTGGTGTTGTTTTGGACTTGTTAGAGTATTTTAGTGGTTCTACATATACCACCCTGCTCATGAGAATTTATAGAAGAGCTACCATGCATATTTGTGGTTGTCCGATAATCTTAATAATCCTCTAGTCATCGAGGTCATGTATCGTTTATGTGTGGTTGAATGTGCGGATCATTGGGTCCAATTCTACTGTTGTTAAGAGTTAATCTACAATTACTAAATCTAGCATTTCGATAGTGTTGTTAGAGTGATTGTATGCTTGGACATATCCCTCGACGAGTATCTGATTTCTAAAGATCAAATTTGTTATAACTTGAGCTCATGGAAATTTATGTTGTGAGAAGGAGATGTTGATAAGAACTATGATTGTTTGGGTATTATGAGTGTGTGTTGGTTGGTTCAAGTTCACTTCTATTTGTAGCGAGTATTGTCTTGGAATTTTATCACGCTTAAGTGCTAAAGGATTCGTCCGGATGGTTGTGTCAAGGTCTTTGGTAACATGTTGTAGACGTGTGACGATCAACTTTGGTGGTTGTTGGGAATCATTTTTGTTGTTAGTTAAGTTTACATACAAGAATATTTATCACTCGAGTATTGAGATGACTTCATTGAGGCATTGCGTGGATGGATGTGTAGGTATTCAATTGGTTGGTTTGGGGACATACATTATATCATAATGTGAGACTCAGTTGTCTTAGACGAGACTTTCTGTATGAAGAAGAACCGGTTGAAATTCTTGATCTTGATGTCCGTAAGCTAAGGACATGCGAAACAAGTTTCTCATGTTGTTCAGCGATTCAAGTACTACTATACCCTTAATTTAGTCAGTCTTCCCTAGTTGATCACTCGGAGACGAGTGATGGGTAAATTGGTTTGTATGATTCCGTATTTTTTGGGAAAAGCCAATAGAGAAAGAATTGGGGTCAAAATACTTTTTCGTAGTAACTTGGAATTTCTCAACCTAGTCCAGATTTGGATGAAATCAGAGTCAGTAGGGTTTAGGTAAATTTGGTAATGAATGAGAGATCTAATAATGATTTGAACCACATGAGTAGATAGCTAAGATGTTAAGGAACCAATACGACTTTATGGAATCAAATTTGGGCGAGTAGAACTCTCAAAAATAATCTTAGCATGAACGGGTAATATTCTGTCTCCGTGCATCCAGCTGTAGCGGGATGGGTCCCGCCGTAGCAGGACAGTCGCAACTTAAATAGGGCAAAACCCTTCAAAAACGTTATTTTTTGCAAAAGTTCATTCTTAAGAGCTAAGAAGCGACCCAGGATTATTTCTTGAAGGTTTTCCACCTCTTTTAGTACTAAGGTAAGTATTTTACTCCCCTAATCCATTTTTCAATCCGTAGAACCTATATTCTTGGGTTATTATCGATGGGGGAGGGTTTGATCTAGAATTCATGGTGGAAACAACTCTATTTGAGATCATGGGTTGATCTAAGGTTGATAGAATTGTTGGTAATCCAGGTAATTAGTGTTTGTTTATTGATTCCCGTATTATAATTATTGTTTGTAGATCAAGAACAAGCGGAACAAATCCGAAAAGGGAAGAATCAAGTTTCTTATGGGATTCAAGCTTTGTTCGAGGTAGGTGATGGTTGTGATTTCATGTTGGTGTGATATACGTTTGTAATTTCTCATTATAATGCATGTGTGTATGCGAATGTTGCATTATTGATCACCATAATCGTAAATGAGGATAATTGAAGAATTGTATGTCATGAATCACCTCTTGTTGTATGATTGTGAGAATATACATTGTGATTGTGATTGTGGTTTGTTGAATAGATCGGTTGCCACGTTTTGGCATAAACATGGGATTGGTTGCCACGTTCCGGCATAAGGATGGGATCGGTTGCCACATTTCGACATAACTATGGGATCGGTTGCCACGTTCCGGTATAAACATTGGATCAGATACCACATTCCAGTATGCTAACAATTTGGGTGTGGGTTCCATGAGAGGACCATTGAATTGGGTTCCGTAAGAGGACCATTGAATTGTGTTGTGTATCTATTTATGACGATTGTTGACACCCAATTTTGGACCTCCACAATATATATTAATTATCGAGCTTCTTCAATTTCAAACGATTTAAAATAATTAGTTTTATAAAACTAAAAAAAAAATTGCAATTTATTTTAACTAGTAGTGTCACTTTTTTATAATTTTTAGATAATATATTTGTTTTACATAATTATGTATATAATTAGTATATTTTATGATTATTTGAAAATCGTATAAAAAAGATTTTATTTTAATTAAATATTTGGTTAATTAGTTTAGTCATATAGTGGTTTATATTTTTTGAATTAAGTAGTTTATAATTAAATTAATTATTTTATTACATTAAGATTGAGAAACTCGATAGTCTAATTGTATTGATTCGCTTTATTACTAGTCGAACTTATCCTAATTAATTATGTTTGGCTACATCTGTAATTTCCAATTGGCCATAATTTAAATTCATATGGCCAGAGCCTAGTCTAAATCTAACCGATTAGATTTGATCCTTAACCCATTTAAAAGACCAAATTTTGGGCAGCCCATTTCCAATTCAACAAAAACCCAACCCAATTCCCTCAACAAACAACAACAGTACACCAATACGTACAAAACCGATCAGCAGCCCAAATTCCAGCAATATCCCACCCCTATGTCTTCCTCTTCTTCTCCCAGATTACGACCCACCTGCAAACCCAGAACCAGAAGCGAGCCTAGACAGTCCAAAATCGAGCAACCCATTCGCGCATCGTCCTCTCTTATCGTTTCCGTACGCAATCGTACTCGAATCAAGACAGGTGGAGCAATCTCCTTCGAGTTCGTCCTTGCTCAAGAAATCAATGGGCCCTCGTCTCATATTCATTGGTGATTGTACTAAATCGAGCTGGCTGGCAACCTTATCTTCAAGGAAATTTTGAATTTTGAATTGGATTTTATCCAATTCCTCACCCGATTTCCCCCTAATTTTAACCTAGTTCTTCCCCTATAAATACCCTCTTTCTCTTTGATCCAAAGTGGGAAAAAGATATACATTGAAGGGGAAAAAGAAAATAGAGTAAGAAAGGTCATAAACAACATATACATATATAAAAACACATACAAAATAGGAAAAAGAGATACTACAGTTACTTGGAGTGTAGAGTTTTGGGTTTTATTTTTCGTTCTCTGCTCACCAAAGCTTGTCGGAGTCTCGTTGTAGTGGTGGTGAAGCTCGTCGCTGGCTCATTTGTCTCAGTTCGCTGCACCGAAGAAGGTAATTTCTTTTCCTTTTATTATGTTTCATTCCAGTGGTATGCATTAAATAGGTATTTGTTTGTGATTTTATTCTCATTTTTCATTTTTTTGTTGTGACTTAGCTACATAGTTAAATTTTGTGTAAGGATTTAATATTTTGTTGCTATTTACTATTCAAGTCGGACGACTATTGCTATGATTAGTCTTCGATTCTTGGTTTTTCTGCTTTAAAAGAGTTGAGTTCTTACTAGCTTGAGTCATGAAAAATGTTAACTTCCTCATTCTTTGGTTAAGGTGCTACTATTAGTTTCCTATTCATGTTCAGAAGTTATTAATTGTTGTTTTGAAATAGCCTTCAGAATCTTTGTTCTACCATAGTCATACCCGTTGTAGCCTTGATTCAACAATGTGTCCTTATTTAATTAAATTTTACTTTGTTCTTGAGTTATTGTTGCTACAATTTGGTCTTGTTAGAGTTGAGCAATCTTTCTTTCTTTAGTTTTGTATATAGTGTTGTTGTAACTTCATATGTCCCCTTTGTGTGTGATCATTTACAATTTGTTGTGCTTTCGTTTCAAAGTAGGTAAAAAAAAAAGGATTAACATATATGTTTATTGATTTCTTGGGCTATATGGATTTGTGTGCCTGTTTCTCTTCTCCTTGAGGCTTCATGTTGCACTCATTTACCCAAGAGTACTTCACTTAAGCACTCAATTTCTTAATAATATCAGCCCACTATCATGAATATTCATTACTAGTTGTAACTGTGTAGGGAATCATGCCAATTTGAGCTTACTGTTTACGTGAATTAGTTATGTTACGTGTGTTTCCTGAAAGTTACTGGCAAAAAAAAAATCCTTGTCATCATGGGTTATTTTATTTGTTTGGTATCACTCTTGAGTGTGTCCTAAAGACACTAATTTTTCATTAGTTGTAGTTATTGCTTCACTATTTAGAATTCATTTTATTTCATGTTTTAATTCAACCAAGAAGTGCTCGTTAAATGTATTTAAATCCTATTTGATTTTAGCAGCTTCCCTAATCCATTTTCCCTTCTATTTTTGTTGTTTATGGGGCTGCCTTCCCGAGTTCCTTGGGAATTTCCTCTTTGCATTTTTGAGATGAGCCATGACAGCTCAAATCTCTTTATCGAGTCGGTCCTGTCATTGTTTGAGCTTCGGAAGCGGACACAAAATAACGGGTGCTGAATTATAGGGCAAATGGAAGCAAAAATGCAAAAAATAATTGATATACATGCCTATATACACTGGCATACATTGTTGTATACACAGTGATACATGAGCGAAATTAGGCCTAAAGGCTCAGGTGCAACAACAGTCCAAAAGAGGACTAAAATGGACAATTTCATAATGAAAATGGGTTGGAAAAAGGTCCAAATGATGCAGCCTTAATAGAATTAGGACAGGTGGGCCAAAAACCCAGTATTGATTGAATTTGGGCAAGGAAGCCCAAGTCCAAAGATTTCTCTTCATTTAACTATGGGCAACATACTTTTAAGGCAAAATTACAATCTATCTCTTAAAAGTTTATAATTACAGAAATCCCTGAAACGGATACAATAATATAAGCGCTGATACATTAATCTGATGCGCGAGATCGATTAATCGTTAAGTAAGATACACTACATTGTATACATGATACACTAATCTGATGTACATTTTATACATGATACACTAATCTGATGTGCAAGATACACTAATCTGATGCATTGATATATTAATCGGATGAGTGAGATACACTAATCTGATGCGTGAAAATGAGGGATTTTGGAGATTTGTAAAACTTATAGGGGATAATGGTAATAAGTAAACTAAAAGGTGGATTTCTGTAATTAATCTTTTAACTATTTATTTGTTTATTTGTATTTGACTAACAATTTATCTTTATCTTGGTTTAACTAAATTAATTTCTCAAAGATAGCCATTTCTTTTTCATATTCAAATAAAAAAATATTTATTTTACGTTATATTTAGCTTTATTTCATTATTTGTCTTGCAACTTGAATTATTCCCTTTAGAATATTTCCCTTTGATTGTTCCCCTTAAAAAGTAAAAAAATAAATTAAAAAAATGAATGAGTTCTTTTTGCTTGATAATTTTTTTAAAAAGTTAGTTGAAAAGTCATTTTAGTCAAATCACCGGTCAACCACAAGTTAGCGGATATTCCGAGGGCCTAACAACTTCTCGGAATGTACATTGAACTCGAACCCTTTTTGTTTTCAACTGATTTTATTTGTTTGAGTCTTTTGAAAACCTTAGGTTTTTTCTTGATTTTTACTAAAAAATTAAATGGCGACTCTGTTATTTGGAAGATCGATTTCTCTTCAAATCATAAGTTTAATCGATTTTTCGAAAACAAGTCATTTTTTCATTTTTATCTTTTTCGAGTAAAACAATGGTTACGTTCATATCTAATTGTGATTGATATTGGAAGATTGTATGTTGCTCTAAATTGATAACAATGTGTATTATTGAGAACGTGGGATGCTACATTGATTCATAAAAAATGAGTAGTATTGTATATGTTCGGTATATGTCTGTTTTATAATGTTATGGCTACTTGCATGTGTTTCACTTACTGGGATAGCCGCGCGATCCTATCAGTACACTGTGGTTGTGTATTGATACTGCACTTGCTTTTTCTTTGTTGAGTGCAGGGCATCATCAGGCGGCTATTGATAGACCTTAGCTAGGTGACTATTGAGCGTGATCGAAATCAAGGGTGAACCAGTTCTTTCAGGCTGCCATGGATCTTTCTTGTTTAAGTCCACTCTTTTCGGACTCAGACTATTTGTTTAAGGTGTTTGTTTAGTTTCGGTGTTGTACCCCTTGTTCTTAGACTTGTCGTTAGTAGAGTGTTAGTTGTTTGTTAAAACCTTGGAGTTTATGGGGACTCCATTTTTATAGTCATTTAAATCTGCTTCTGTATTTTTTTAAATGCCTTAGTTTTCATAAAATTTGTTTGCTTGAGTAGTAGTAATGGTTCTCTCACCGGAGAGTTTGTGTGGGTGTCAATCACGACGGTCTGGGTCGTGACAATTTATCATATTAAATTATACACCATTCAAGTACACTATAAATAATGTGTACATTTTAAAAAATAGATATTATATGATGGTATTATGCATTTAGTTGATTGTTTAATTAAATTTATTATATAAATAAATTAGTTACTTTTGGTTAGTTTGTGGTGTAAATGTTTAGTGTATATCAAACATTATATATTAGATTGAAATGTACACCAGATAAATTGTCACCATAATGTACACTTTAATCATATAATCATGGTATTATGCACTGTTGGATTGTAACATATAATCATGTTCAGCTTTATCAATCTTCATAAATCAATGTTATATATATAGTTGGTTATAAGTGTTCGAATTTCATTATAAGAATAATGAAGTGGACAACAATTTTTAACCATATTTTACACCATTTCGTATATAACTTTTTCTTGGAGATGTAAAAAAAATATGATTGTGTATTTCAAATTTGATTGTTATAACGGTTGTTTAGTAGGTTCTTTAATTATTTTTATTTTTTAAAATGTATTGCAGGAAGGTATGTGGATTTCAAGATTAAAGGAGTGATATGTGACGCAAATACAATTTTTTTTTTAAAAAAAAAATCAAATACCAAAACTTGTACCAAATATCCATATGAGGATTAGCATTGTTGAGTTAATTTTTATTTATTTTTATAACACTTTTTTTTTCATAATCTAATTGAATGTTATTAGCGGATTTGAATTTTATTGGTTGTTTATTAAACATTTTTTTCAGAATCATATTTAACCATATGATGTAATTAGTTCTATTATTTATGTCGGTTTTCCTTGTGGTATTAAATGTCTTTTGAAAAAAAATGACACGAAATATCAACTAAATTGGTATATTATATGGGGTAGAATTCAATAATTGTTGGTATATTATATGGTACAATTTTGATATGGGGTAGAATTCAATAATTGTTGGTATATTATATATTACAAATGTTAGTATTATTATATGGTACATTTTTAATGTTATTCGTAAATAGTGTCATATAGTTTTAGTGTAATTTCAAGCTCTATACCACAATGTATACCGTTTTAAAGAATCAAATTATACACTAGTAAAATTGTCTTTACAAATAAAAAATATATATTGAAATCATATTGTACATTAATTGACCAGCCACCTATTCTGGAACTTCCAGTGCCAATCGAAGCATATAGATCCACTATAATAAGATTTCATATTTTCCTCTTTTACAATATTACCTAAAAGAATTCTATTATTGATATACAAATTATTATGCATAAATAATTATTGTGGTATGCAAATGGTTATTATTAGGGTATGCAAATGATTTTATTTTTATTACTTTGCATATATTGGTACTTATATAATGGAACTTAAATTGGTTTTTTTTTTTAATAAAAGAATTGAAAAAAAAATGGAGAGAGAAGAACAAATTCAAGAGTAATTGTATCAAATAAGGAATGTGTTGACAGGTAGAAATTCTATTAATTAGGCAATAAATTCTCCCCCAAAAAATCAGCACTAGAATTGAAAAAATCAACAAAAAAAATGAGAGAAAGAAACGTGCATCCTAAAAAATAGGATCTTTAAATAAAAAAATCATATTCAACTATAATTATCATTGAGAATTCCAAAGTAAACATGGTATGTCAAAAATTGTAATGTACACCAAATTGTCACCATAATGTATACATTATTAAAAAATTTATATCCGTAAAAGGATGTTTATGCCATTCCATATCCTAATTTCCAATATATATATACATAACATGTTTATACTATTCTATTTCATAATTTTACCACCATATATATCAATTTTGCACTTAAATAATATCAAGAAAAACAAGAGGTTTATACCATTCTATATCATATATTTTTTATCATTATATTATTCTAAAAGTAAAAAAAAAAAAAACGTAATTGAAGAGAAAGAAAAAATATTTTTAGAAGCGTAATTGTATTAAGTAAGAAAGAGAAAAAAACAAAGGCAAAATTAATGTAACCAATTATAGTTGTGATTGAAAATAAAAAAAAAAAAAAGTAAAAATAATAAATTATGAAACACATAAAATCAGCCTACTAGGCTAAAATATAGGTAAAAAAAATCGTATAAAGATATGTATATTTATTAAGTTGTCAGGTTTGTAATTAAAATGATAATGTTGTAAATAAAAAGAGTAAATTAACATATAAATTAAAGTCTTAAATTGAATATTCCAGTAATTGTCATTATAATATTCTTATTTTCTGCTCATTATTATTTTACATGTGATACTATTGTTCGAGTCCGCACTATCTCTATTTTTATGATGGAAATCCATTGAGTTGAAGCCCAAAATATGTCTTTTCTTCTATAAACCATTGTCAAGTTTATGAAAGGGGAAGCTAATATTTAATCAAAGGGATCCTAACAAAGCAGCAACATAAGCAAATGATTGAATTATGAGTCAAAATAAGCTAAAACGATATAAGTTAGAAATTGTAACTTATGATTTATTTATTATAATTGAATATGAGTTGAAGTCCAAATAGATTCTCAGTCTGAAAATAATTGAATATGAGTTGAAGTCCAATTGTCTTATTTAACTGTTTGTGTACATGTTTTTTTTATTATTGTGGTCATTAACAATTATTTCAATTAACTAAGATGAATCTTTCGGCGATTTTGAATAATTTTCTTCAATATTGTGTTATCCATCGGCTCACCCAGTCACCCTTGTTGGCAAGTTCTTAAGAAGTCGGCCTCAAATTTAAAAAAAAAAATAGATCTAAATTTGCGGAAAAGATTTCAGTGTTCAAAGTAAGTGTTAATCAACTTAGGAAAATCATATTAGTCTGTGGTACATACTTCTATTGAAGTTGGTTATGTAACCCTATTAGAAGTAAAAGTTTTTTCACTGCGAATTGATGGGATATTTGTGCTATAGAACATGATTTTTGAATTCATTTTTCACCAAACAGTTTACTGGGAAAATGTACATTGGAAAGCAGATATAGTGGAAAATTTCCTAATTTTTCCGTTCGAAACATTGTTGAACACCCAATTTTGACTCCACAATTTAATTAATTTAAGCCTTCAATTTGAACAATTTAAAATAATTATATTTGACTTAAACATCCATCTTTTCTTAAAAACAACTAATTTTACAAATTGGTTGGCGTAATTGGTACTTTTATTTAAAAGTAACTAGTCTATAACAAAGTAATTATTTTATATTGTTAAATAAGAAGCTTAGAATTAATTATAAGCATAATTTATTGGGAAACTACATAATTGGACATACTTCACTACCATTTATACTATTATTACCTATATTTTCAAAATATTATGTATCGTATCACTAATTAAGAGTTTCCTAACGTATCTTGCTCTTAGATACATGTATTTTTTCTACCATGTACACAAAAATAGGCGAAGAGGCGAGCGAGATTCGTATGTATCACACATACATGTGAATCACACTAGATACATACATTTATATGTATCTGAAGTGAATTTGCATGTATACTGGGATCCCAGGTACATGAGAGAGTGCTAATACTTATCTCTTGGTTTGATTGTAGGAACTGAGAAGATATTAACTAACATGTGGTTATCCAGCAATTTCACTAAAAATGTTTGACTAACTTGTAAAAATTGATTTAAATAAAGGCATTTGATTGGTTTGAGGAAAACTAACTTAAAACAGTTGATTTAAAAAATGAGTTAAACTTAACCAAAATAATTGATTAAGTGATGAAAAATAGACAAGTGTTGATAAACGAATTTATTAGTGAAGTAAATCAACACAAAAGAAAGTAGTTCATCCTTTTGGAAATTCGACTAAGTTAATAAGAATCTACCAATAACAAATAGGAAAAATTACGCAGTTAAGCAAATTTATATTACTTAATTAGTCATCATAGATAAAGTTTGCAATAATTACCACTCGCGATTAATATTATTAATTACATGGGCTGACTTCGAGTTTGTATAATTAGCCACAATTGTATAATTCGCAACTAACAATTTTCGTTTGATTTGTATTTGTATACGATGGTTTATATTTGTATATGACGATGATTTTCTTTGGTTTTTCAGTTTTATCACCATATACATTCAATCTTTTTTTGTATAACTTTTTAAAGTTTGTATAAACATGTAATTTTTGAATTTTGTATAATATAATTTATATAACTGTTTAAAGTTCATGTGTTTATATTTGTATCAATTCGTTATTTTGAGTTTTATCATATTTGTATAATTCCAGACTTTGTATTACTCAATTATACAAAAACACTTATACAAACGTACCCGCAAATTATACAAACGAGATGTGAATTATACAAATTATTTTCCTCTCTCGATCGCCTCTTTCCTCCCTCTCCTAATCTCGCTCGCCAGATATACAAATACATTTGTATACCAGTTACATATATACAATTATCTAACCGATATACATATACAATTCACCTCTCCCCCACTCTCTGCCCTCTCTCGCGCGCCTCTATCTCTCCTCCCTCTCCCAATCTCGCTTGTCACTCTCCTCCCAATAACATGTAGCTACGAATCGTAATTAGCAAACTATAGCTATGAAGCGTAATTAAGTTATTTTTGAGTGGCTATATGCAAAAGTTTTCCCAGCAAATATTGCAACAACTAGGTTACCTGCTGCAACTTTTTGGGTTTCCGGCCCACTGCCTGTCCAAATTATTTGTGGACCACTAGGTCCAAAACATTAAATTTGAATGACAATCATGGGCTTTTAGCCCATTTCTTGCTTAGTCCTTTGGGCTTATTGTGGCAATGTATACAGTCATCACGTATATCACTTTTTCACACCTGTATTTAGCTTCCTTAAATCTGTATATTTTCTTCCCTTACACCTGTTCCTCAAAAAATGGGATGACTCAGACGAGGTTGAGCTTAGCCCAACAGAAATGCAAATGGTCTTTAAATTGGGTCCAGTTCCCTTGGTGTTTCTTCATTGATAATTAATGAATACGAGACGAATGAAAGATTCAACATTTCACTGAGAATTTCTAACTGTAAGAAAATGAAATAATTAGCTAAATCAGATAGTTATACTAATCATTTTAAGAAACTAGATTGATACATATCACTAGTTATTTTTGTAATTTGAAAACTAGTAAGAACACAATTCTTAATATTGTTTAAGAAAAATCTAAATAACTTGGAATGTTGGCGGGAATCCACTTATGCCCATTTATGAGAAGCCTGGCAGTAAAATTCAATGCAATATTCGGATCCGTAGTGACAGATGTTCATGTCACGCGTCCCGTTGCAACAACACTCAGTCCTCTATTTTGTACTCGAGATAATATGTCTGGCAAGGAGCAACATATTTATTTGCAGACTCAATCCATTCAATCCATCTTTTAGGATCTATCAATTTATTGATATAACTTTCCATTATCACGGTCCGAGAGAACTTGCCCCATGGTCGACCAAAATAAGTGGTGACACTGCTCAAATCTTGAGCAACCTTTATTGTGCAATTTTGAAGCACTATTCCACTTGTAGAGTCTTCATCTTCTCTGTGTTGCACGGTGATTGTATTACACTATGTGTCTAACGGAACACGTGCTTCAATCAAGCAATTTTGGAACACAGTTGTTGCGTCGCTATATATAAAATCTACCGTGCCATATATCTCGCAATCCCGATAGAATTGCCGGTACACTTTTGTATCAAGAGTATCTTGATACCCTTCAAAACGACATCTATAGAAAGAAGTCATATCTGTTTCTACCCTCAATGCCACTGCCTAATGCTTTATGGGTCCGACATTATTCTAAAAGTTAAGTCTTGGTTGTGAAGCCATTGCCAAGAATCCCTGCAAATTAAATAAGAAGAAACAATTATAATTCATCAAAATTAATAAAATTCATGTATATATAGAGAGAGGGACTTACCAACGGTTGCGGTATCATAGGTTTTGTTGCCATCGATAAAACTTCTATTACCCGTTATTATAGTAGTATCCATCCTATCTCCAATCAAGACTATATTAGTCTTCTTTTTATCAACTCTAATATATTGTTGATACATGTCTTTCTTGATTTTTATGAAGAATGACTTGACATTGTGTTCAGGGGCCACCAATATTGCTCCTGCAATTGTTTTGAAATTTCCGTCCCATCTTTAGAAACAACCGCATTATAAGGTGTTTTTCGTTATCAGTTGGCTTTGAACACATACAACTATAATTGCAGCGACAAACAACATCATTATATTTCCTGCATTAAAAATATTTAAAATCCTGATGAGTTCATGGACATGATTTACAGCTACAGTCTAGAGATATGGAAGATGGATAACGTAAAAACTATCAATGATGGCCGTTGCAAAGTTGATAAACATGCATCAATTCTTCTTGGTAGAGGGAGAGTTTTACTCTTTCTTAATATTGTATTATTGCCCAAGCTTAACAATCCCCCTCCTTTATATTGTAGTAAACTTTAACTCTTTCATGCACGTTTAAATATTTGCATACATTAGTAAGAAGAAAGCATAGTTATGATATTGCTTTCTTCTTACTATCTTTTCTTATTTGGAGGGCATCAACTTGTGACTTTTATGAAAATTTCATTTTGTGAAGATACAATCTTGTACTTTCCTCATTTCTTTTTAAATGATATTTTCTTATCATTTATCATTTAAAAGAGTTGAGATATGATGATCGGCAAAAAAGACGAAGGGGTTAATTTGGGTTTGATTTGCTGGAGAAGACGATTGGGATCGGGGTTGGGTGGGGAGTTCTGCAAAGTATATTATGAAACAATGATTTCAATACACGTTTTGTTTAGGTATGCATAAGAGCTAGCAAACCGTAAATAATTATTTCTTGCTTGTTTTCACTATCCAATTGGCTCTAGGTCCCAAAAGTGGATGTCCAATTGCCAGTCCGCGACTCCGCAAATCTTCCTCTCCAATGGCTTATGCTTCTACAAAGCCCTCGTCAACTCATTGGCAACTTCGCCTCGGTCATCCTCATCAAAGAGCACTCAATTAAGTCCTCCACAAAAATAATTTACCATGACAAGTCGCACAAACATTCTTTAATCTATCTTGAATTATAAAGAGATAAAAATAGAAAAACAAGGAAAAATAACGAAGAGAAATGTTGATATTTCATAGATAGATCTCCATAACACAAAAGAACCTTAATAAAAAGGTGACTCAGAACTAGTAACCAACTAGTAATATTAGGAAAACCTATCAAACCAACCTTTTAAGATTCATAAATAACAGCTTTACAAAATAGTTAAATTAGCACTGGTCACAGGCGGCACAGTTGCACTTGTCGCATCAGTAATTAGCTTGCTTGCAATTTGATAGCACGAATGGACTTCATATATAGCCAATTTCACCTCCTCCTCCGATAGAATCGAAGACGACTGACAATTAGGACGCATTGAACCTTTACTAATGTCAGGCTTCTTAATATCAACGCCAACTTCACCCAACAACTCTTCTAATGTACTACTCAGCAAATTTGGCTTCTTACAAAGCTTACCAGTCAAATAACTAACATCAACAATTCTTCTAATTTCAAATTTCCAGCCTCGACCTCCAGATACATTTGATAGAGTAGATTTTTGGGTTATGTTTCTAGGACCTATAAAAGTGATGGAACTATCCGCCAGTAACCCCTGAACACAATTGTGGAAAACAGTTACATTATCCAATACCAACATGCGCTTTAATTGAATAATTAGGCACCGTTGTTTCACATAAAACAGCAACAGATCTCCATTATTTAGCATCAATTCCAACAAATGGATTTGGAGTACTCTTCAATACACTCTTTAGTTCCGAGATGCTACTGTTCACGATAGCTAGGCAGTCAGTGACGGTTGTGATGACAGTTTAATTTCCTCACCAATTTTCATATTGTAAGAGATCGCTTGGATCAGCCAAGGAAGAGGCGACTGCTCTGACATTTTCACTCTTAACATTATTGTTAGTCATTTTTGTTAATATATATATCGGTAACTTGGACCATACCAAACGTTACATTTTCTTGTTGAAAAATGTAGCGTCCTTTATATCTTCACCTAGGTAAAGGTAGAGAGATGAAGTGATTTTCCAACGGCTTTATACTTACTCTATTTCTTTATATCGTTCACATTCACGGTTCTGCAAGGATCGTCCAACATTAATTAGGCATGCAACACCATTTATAAAGCTAGAAAACTTTTTCTTTTTACTTTAATTTAAATTTAACTCATTAGATTTAGTAATATATTTTCTCTGTCCAATAATAGTTGTCAACTATACTAATTTTAGTATGTCCAACAATACTTGTTCACCTTATGAAATTAATGAATAATTTTATACTTAGTTCCTAATTTATCCTTATCATTACTTATAGTTATTTTTCTATTATATTTTTTCAAGATATATTCAAAGGGTGATATAGTAAAATTAACCTTTTATTTATAGATTCTTAAGAAATGTGTAAAGTCTATTAGACAAATATTGTTGGACAGAGGGGGTATTATTCACATAATATAAAAATATAAATGTGTGTTTTTTAGATAACCATTTATAAATTGAATAGAAAAAAAAAATCTTTCCGAATCTCTTATGTATAAAAATAAAAATATCTCATAAAAAATAAAACAAAAAAAACATATTCGCTATAGTCCTTTGATTAGAAAAAAATAACCAAATTTACCTTTGACATATGTGAAAAGTTAATTTTGCCCCCAGAAAGAAATAAAACAAGAAAGAAAGCCAGAAGTCTCCTCTTTCATTTCGAAAATGGGGGTTTCTAATTGGCTTCTGATCGGTGCTGCTATTGCCGCAACGTTGTTAATTGCTCAAGCAATAAGGTTACTGTTACTGGTAATCAATGGCCGGAGAAACAGAAAGAAGGCTGTCGGGATCTTCCACCCATACACCAACGACGGAGGTGGTGGAGAACGAGTCTTGTGGTGTGCCGTCAAAGCTATCCAAGATGAAAACCCTAATCTAGATTGTGTAATATATACAGGAGATTTCGATGCTTCTCCTCACAGTCTTACTGCTCGTGCCCTTGATCGATTTGGAGTCAAATTAATTCACCCTCCTAAGGTAATCCCTTTACTTCTCCTGTGTTTAAATAAGTTAGATTAAGAAAATTCGTGCTGAAAATTTAAAATATTGAACTCGTCGTATATAGAAAAAACAGAGTTTATCAGTAATAACTTGATAAATAAATTTATTTCTCCCTCCATTTAAATTCAAGTGTATTAGCTTAACTATACATGGAATGTAAGGAAATAAGGGAAAAATTTTAATCTTGTGGTCTCAAGCTAAAGATGTGTGCAAGTGTAATGCACCAAATGCGCTTTGAATCTCGTGGTCACATGTTGGAATTAGAAAGTTCCAAATATTGAAAGACATATAAAAAAAACAGATTTAAAACACTTAAATTAACAAGGATGAAGTATGTATAATGATACTTGCTATGTTTTGAGGCCTAAAGCATTGGACTTACTCGCCTTACCATCTTGCGGGGACGGTTCTTTCTTTTCATTTTGTATGATAGTTTTTGACTAGATATGATTGTAAGATGTTAATATGACTTGCGTATGATATTACTCATGGTGGAAAAGTTTGATTTGATAGGAAATGTCATGTTTAAGAATAAAACTTTCATGTTTTTTTTTTATTGTATGGTAATTAAAAAAGTTTAATGAATTTGAATTCTTAAAAGTTGTGAATGTAGAATGAAATTGGAATAGTCTCAAACATTTTGGAAAGTCACAGATAGAAGATCGTTGTATAAATTGTAAAAGAGAGGAGGGAGTATTTCCTCGAGGTTTTAAGAAAGTGTGTCTATTTCATCCACATGCCATACTTTGTAATAGCATGTAGTGTTTAGGTGTGATGATGGAAGCTTTGTTCCAAATATCCAGCATTAGGATGGGTCGATATTCCTTTCTGTTTAGCTATACAAACAACTTCCTATTTCTCTTTTGCCCCGTGTTTTCGTTATCTTCTTCCCCTCACCCCCGCCCATGTCTCAAATCCCACCTCTTCTTTACTACAGTAGAGTATCAAGTGTTTGTAGTTATCAGGGGAACTCCTAGCTTCTTGACAGGCATTTTGTTAGCATGGATTTCAACATTACCATGTAGTCTTTCTGCTTCCTCTATGTTGGATTTTCTAGACTTTACCCCTAATAACACATTGAAATCCTCCTGCTCATTCTTTAACAATAAGCTTCTAATCTATTTTGATTTGTATTTATTATTTATGCATGTTAGTTTGTACTTTGAGATAACTATATTGTATACTCCTTTTACCTGTGTTGCTGCATTTTGTGTTTCTTTTGTTGATGCTTCATCACTGGCATATGTTTGATGGTGGTAATCACTATCACGTATAAAACCCTGTACAAATGATTGTTGCATAATGTCGTAGTTCGGAATTCACATTCAATGTCATTTTTGCTCAAGATTACTGATATCCTGCGCATCAGGTGATCCATTTGCATAAGAGAAAGTGGGTCGAAGAAACCACTTACCCTCGTTTCACAATGATTGGTCAAAGCCTTGGATCAATTTACCTTGCTTGGGAAGCTTTGTGCAAATATACACCCTTATATTACTTTGATACCAGTGGATATGCTTTTACTTATCCAGTTGCTCGTATATTTGGATGCAAAGTTATTTCCTATACTCATTATCCAACTATCAGTTTAGACATGCTGTCCCGTGTTCGTGGGCGCAGTTCAATGTACAACAATGATTCCTTTATTGCCAAGAGGTGAGTTCAACTACTTTATATCAGCATATGCCATCTATAGGATTTCATGATAAGACGTCACTTGGGTGGAAGTTTTTGGTGGTATTACGTGGAACTAAGCACCTTAAGGTTTGTCTACCTTGTTGAAACAAAAAGGAAAAAACTCTAATTAACTTTGCGAGCCATTTTTGTTGTCTGTCAACTAAGTGGTGCCAAGGTCCCCTACAAGAAATTGTTGATCTGCTTGTATCTTTTATCTTCCCAAGTCATTATTAACAATTTTTTCCGTTAGACTTTGTCACATGTATGCATATCTCTTTATCAAATTAATGTGTTCATACACTAACTGGCAGTCATAAGAAGATATATTGGCATATTATGGCTAGATGTTACTCTGCTTCTCAGTGAACTGTACATCTAGATGTTTTAGTGAGTCTTGTGAAATTATATATTCAAGTGACTGAATTTGACAAGCTTGTAAATTCTTTGCTTTTCATCTGCTTGTATTGTATCTGTGCATGAGGCTAATGAAATTGCTTTTCTGGCAGTGCAATACTATCCCGGTTCAAGGTCATTTATTATGCATTATTTGGCTGGCTGTACAGCATCGTTGGTTCTTGTGCACACCTTGCAATGGTTAATTCTTCATGGACTCAATCTCATATTGAGAAGCTGTGGGGAATACCAGCTCGAATTAGGCGTGTGTATCCTCCTTGTGATACTTCTGGGCTTCAGGTCTGTACTCTACTTGTTTGGTGTTAATATAGCCTTTCTTCCTCCTCCTGATGCCTAAACTTGTTAAATTTTTTCTCCTTTTCTGTAGATTTGTTTAATTTAATATCGAGGCTAATATAATTACTATTAGCCTTTTCAATTCTTTTTTTAACTATAAGTATTGTCTTGCATTTTGGAATTTATAAAGTATATGATGGGAGTAGGATGAATGTAATATCCAGACAGATTTCTCCTTTCAATCTTATTGGACTTTCATGGCTCTTTCTTTGGTGAAAATTTAAGGAAATGACATTACGAGCTCCTCCTTTGAAAGTCTTAACAATTTTTGTTATAGTGTTTTGAGTCTGGGTTGGATTTTAAGAAGCTGCATTGTTGCATAATATAAGCCAAACATCGCGTTGCTCTTGACAGGTGCTTCCGCTGGAAAAGTCAATGAAGCCTCCAAAGATAGTATCTGTCGCTCAGTTCCGTCCAGAGAAGGTGGGCATTTTTATGTAGTCCTTGTGGAAATCAAGGTACCCATACTTGTGCAGATGTTTCAAGGTATATTGCAACCTTGATGTCCTGTAAAATTTGTTTTTTTTTTCATGATTTAGGCACACCCACTCCAACTTGAGGCGTTTGCAGTTGCCATAAAAAAGTTAGACCAAGATCTGCCAAGGCCGAAAATCCAACTAGTGGGTAGTTGTAGGAATGAAGCGGATGAGAAAAGGTTGCAAAATTTGAAGGATCTAGCTATTAAATTGAATGTGGATGATCATGTTGAGTTCCACAAGAATGTCTTGTACAGGTTAGTAGTACAACTCCATTTTGGTAGTCTGAAATTCTTGAACTCCAAGGCATGATTTTGCTGAACTGTCTGAACCAGACTTTTCTTTCATTGCTTGAAGCTATTTGTCAAGGCAAGAGTTCCATCTGGGACGGACTTTTTGCGTTGGTTACCTCCTCCCAAAAGAAAAACTAATTTAAAAAATTTAAAAATTGGCTGGATATTCAGGTCATTGAAATACACAGAGAGAAGTAATATTATGCATGGTTGTAAAAAGCTTACTAGACTTGATTGGATATCTTTAGTGCTGTTACCTCTCTGTGAAGCTATATTCTCTTTTTTTTTTTTTTTTTGGTAAATAAAATTTTATTAACCATAAGTGGAACATTACAAAACATAAAAAAGCAGACTTGGACAGATAGCCCCATGCCTTACTTACTATTGCTATTACATCTCCTATCCCTTACTTACAGAGCTATGGATACACATTTAATTCTTGTAATCTACTACTAAGCTTCCTCTGTTGGGAACCTCTACCATGTATTTCTTGTATAATAAGCCTCATCATAACCTCCTCATTCCTCCTGTTTTGGAAAATTCTAAAGTTACGTTCCGTCCATAGATGGTAAATCGTGTCAATAGGAACTCAGGATGATCAGCAATACAATTAAAAAATTTGAAGGCCCTATGCCTGATTTCTTTACTCTTATCTAATTCCAGACTCAAAGGAGTGATCAGATGTACCTGGCTGCATAACATTGACCTCTAATTGGCTCATATTCAACATCCATTCTGCATTTACCACTACTGCTCTATCAATCTTGCTACATGTATTCCCATTAGACCAAGTAAACTCCCTTCCTGCTGCTTTCATTTCTGTCATACCAGCTTCCAGCATAAAATCATTAAAATCTTTTATTTCTACCTCCTGGCCTACCTTGCCTTCTGTCATCACCTGATAGAATAGCATTAAAATCACCCATACATATCGTAGGCACCTGCACATTTGAGACCAGTTTCTTTAGATCCTTCCATAATTGTTTCCTTGTGTGTATAGTATGTAAACCATAGACTGCCACCAAGAAAAATATCATATTATTTCTTTTCACTTCCACTCTACTATGTATATATTGATCAGATTTGCTTAAGATTTTACAATCAAGAACTGTAGGATTCCACACTAACCATATCCCTCCTTTATCAGTATACTCATAGTTTGCTTCCCACTTCCACATTGTTGCTATTTTTTGAATTACTTTCTCAGCTAATTTTTCCTTAATTTTGTGTTCTAATACTGCTATAATACCGACATTATTCTCCTTCATAAACAATTTAAGTTCCTTTTGTTTATGAAGTTTATTTAGCCCTCTAACATTCCATGTGACCAGCTTCATGTGACTTGGTTATCTTGTCTTGCACCTCCTCTCCCTGTATGCCCTGTTGATCTTGATTCCTGCTCCATGCTTCCTAAAGTTCCAAAACCATTTATCACCCTTACTGTTGTGTTTTGTGCCACTAAATTACCTCTAGCTGCAGTTCTTGGACTTAATTGTCATGCCCCTGCTTCTTCAACTACTTGTTCCTTCCCTTTTACATTTATCTCAGTTTCTGTTTCTTCATTTGTCTCAGTCACTGTTTCTTCATTTGTCTCAGTTGTTGTTTTCAAGTCACCCACTACAGCATTTGTACTTTGTTTCTGCACCCATTTATTGACCATCCTAGGAGCTGCCTTGGGTTTGTTTCCCTCCTTATTGCATTAATGTCCTACTTGCATAGTACTCTGGAATCCATTCATATTGGACAACCTGCTCAAATACTCTTCCATTTGGATCCTCCACCTTGAATTTCTTTGGCAATTCCCTAGCAACATCCATTTCAACTAGTACTCTCGCAAAAGATATCCTCTCAACCTTAGTCGTACATTCATCAGCATATAGAGGCACCCCTAAACCACTACTAATTCTGCTAAGAGAATCCTGACTCCAGCAACTTAAAGGTAGATTTGGATACTTCACCCATATTGGCACTATTTGTAAGACCTCCTTATTAAAATCAAATTCAGCACTCCAAACTTTAACTATTATGGGCGTATTGTTCATCATGTGAGGCCCCGAGTATAGCACTTTATTTCGATCATCCAAACTAGCAAACCTAACGAGAAAATATCCATCATTGTGATAGTACACCTTAGGTTTACTTACAGTGTTAACCTGCAGAGCTATATATCTCTCAATTGCTGCAATTGTAGGAGATTCCCCAACTACATACAGGATTAGGGCTTGTTTCCACTCCTCAGTTGCTTTTTCGATTTCTTCCTTCTTCAACTCAATGACCTGCTCTCCATTTCTCATAATAGGGTTGATATAATTCAGACCCATTCCTTTCGCTGACATTCGATTAGAGTTGAAGAAACTCGCCCATTTCTTTGGCTCATCATTCAAATCTATCTGCCTCTGTGTGTCATCTCGCAGGACCTTCTCTTGCAGCTCATTTGGTTGACTTGTACTCGTTCCTTCTTGAATTCCACTACCCAAATTGACTACTGGTTGCTTATTTCCTACTGTTTTAGGGGTCACCTCCCTCGAAGGCAAAGGTGGCCACTGTTCCATTGGTTCCTTCACTTGGTTTACCTCCATTCCTTGTGGGTACTCCAGATTCACATTCTCCATCCTTGTAGGTGTCACCACCAGCTTTGTTACTTCTTTTCTCTTCCGTCCTCTCGCCATTCCGTCCGGTGGGCTCACGTTAGCAAGTCACGCTATCGTGCACCGAGAGATTACTTATCTTTCTAAATAATTAATTAGACAGAAAATAATCACTTTATTCTCATTTTTAATCTATTGTTGATGCAGTGATTTGGTCAGGCTTCTGGGTGGTGCTGTAGCTGGAATCCATTCCATGACAGATGAGCACTTCGGCATAAGTGTAGTGGAATACATGGCTGCTGGCGCTATACCAATTGGTTAGTCATGTTCTGTTGTTTCTCCTTCGCCCTGTATTTGACTTCTGTGAAAAAACACGGGAAAATATTATTATGATGTATATCTACATTATTACAGTAAGTCCTATTTATAGTTATATTTTACATAGTACATAATAATCTTTTTCCATGTGGGACACTATATACAGAATATTCTAAAACACACCCTCAAGTTGGTGCACATAAGTCATATGTAACGAGCTTGTTACAAATGTAACTAATACGAGGATCAGTTAGGGACTTGGTGGAAATATATGCTAGCTGATCATTTTTTAACTTCCAAAGTTTGTTGGTTTCATTCAGCACATAATTCAGCTGGTCCAAGGATGGATATTGTGTTACCAGAAGATGGAAAGCAGACTGGATTTCTTGCCGAGAGCGTAGAGGAATTTGCTGAAGCCATCATTGAAGTCATTAAGATGCCAGAAAATGAGAGGTTGGAGATGGCTGCTGCAGCAAGGAAACGAGCGTCGATGTTCTCAGAGCAAAGGTTTTATGAAGATTTTAAGGCTGCTGTACGACCAATCTTTTACAATGATAGTAAATGATTACAAAATCTCTGTTTTCATAAATACAAGAGATCAATTTTGTTCACCATAATTAGACTTAATCTTATCTTTTTTTTCTTGTTTGGTTTGCCTTATATTTTATAAAAATAGATGATATCTCAATTGCACTTACTGTTATCAAGAAAGTTGTTGATATAGTTGACTTTGTAAAGTTTATTCTCCTAGATCTTCTTGGCTCGTAGTCGGTTAATGGGGGTTGAGTTATTCGATGTTAGCTTGACACCACATGTCTTATCGTCAAAATTAAGGGCAAATTTGTGAGAAAAAGTATATTTAGACCAAAAATATATTAAAAGTAAATATTTGAAATAAATATATTATGAGAAATATATTTAAATTATCTTTAATTTGTTATTTAAAATAATCAATAAATATTCCATATATATAAAAATTATCTTATTAAAAGTAAAATGAGAAATTCAAAATCAAATTAGTACTATTAGTTGTAGAAAAATATTCATATTTTTTAAAAAATGTTTTTTTCTTTAAAATAAATTGTTACTAATAATAATTACGGCAAAGGGTCAAATATACCCCTGTATTATATGAAATAGTTTAAATATACCCCTAATTATATTTTTGGGCTAAATATACCCCTCCCGTTATACTTTCGGG
This sequence comes from Solanum acaule, assembly GCA_036250505.1. Taxonomy (NCBI): domain Eukaryota; kingdom Viridiplantae; phylum Streptophyta; class Magnoliopsida; order Solanales; family Solanaceae; genus Solanum; species Solanum acaule. The sequence continues at coordinate 29,881 of JAJOOR010009877.1, forward strand.
CTAAATATACCTCTCCCGTTATACTTTCGGAATATTTAGCCCAAAAGTATAACGGGAGGGATATATTTAGCCCAAAAATATAACTAGGGATATATTTAAACTATTTCATATAGTACAGGGGTATATTTGACCCCTTGCCGTAATAATTAAGATAAGGAGAAATGCGTCCAATTTAATGGGGTCCAAAATCCAAAACTAGCACGGGTTCCTCCTTAGCTAGCACTTACCTGAATAACTTTACATGTTTTGTATTTGTCATAATCAATTTTAATCTCAAGTTTTGATATTATTCTTTCTCAATTATATTATGGAACTATACTATAAAAAGTTTTTAACTTTATCTATTCTTTTCGGAATAATTCTATACAAATACAAATAGATATCTCAAAGAGAATAGATATGACCAACACTGCTTTATAAGAAAGACAAGAAAATCTATAGTGATACATCATTACTATTCTTTTATCTTAGTTCTTAGCGGTTGAGTTTTGGACTCCAATAATTAATTCAGAATTTATTCGAGTCATACAATATTATCGAATATTTTTTATTTTTTAAAAAATAAATTAAAATTATTATTAATAATATTGGTATAATTTAACTTTCAAAAAATAAAATATGATAATTAATATATTATCGAGTAAGTAGATATTAGTACTATTTATTCAATAAAAAAAAGCTCTGGTTTCCTTGAATAAGCTTTCATAATTTTCTGCTCATCACGTCTCTTGTCAAATCATGGAGATTTTCTTTCCATGTGAAGATTTGTTTAATTTCAGTTTTCTTTAGAAATCAATCTCGGAAAACAATATATTTCCTTAAATCTATTTGTATTTTCTCGTTCTTAAGTTATGTGATATATACAATTTGATTTGATATAGAGTTTAACAAAAAGGAGAAATTTTTGAAATTTGTGATCTAAAATAAGTTAAGTATTTGTCTGACTATAATATTTCATTAAGGATAAAATATGTATGATAAAGTTAAATTATTATTAACTATAAAATGTATCATTCTTTTTTATACGGTTTAAAAAGAAAAGTGAGTAATATCAATTTTGACCGAGGGAATAGTAATTTTGCTAATCTTTTCAACTATATCTCTCACAAGATTTGTGTTCTTAGTATATACTTTTTCCTAAAATTACATTCTCTTCCTCAATTTATTTATCTGATTTTTACTTGATTTTTTTTTAGAAACTTATGATTTTAAGATAAAGATATGTACAATATGAAATATTCTTTAATTTTATAGTTTTAAACATATCATATGAAAAGTAAAAATTAAAGAATTGTCCAAAAACGAATCAGAACAGACTAAAAAAATAATAAAACGAACAAATTAAAATAGAAAAGTACAAAATTTCAGTAGTTTATTCAATTTTGATATTTCTTCGTTCCATAAAATGAATTACTCGTATCCCCACACCATGCAAAGCGAAATTCAGTATTTAAGTGGAGAAGGATAGATGGGCGGGTCCATTATCCACCAAGTTTGAAAGACTATGATTGGTCCAAAAAGCGGATCACAGACGGATTTCTTAATTATAAAAAAAATGAATTACTCGTATTCTTGTGTTTATTTTTTTGCTCTTCTTCTTATGGAAGGTTTTTGGTGTGCAAATATGAGTTTTTTTAAATTTTTTTTTATATAACTTTAATCTTAATTAGTTATCTCGAGTTGAATCTGTTCACATTTGTCTTTTTGAAAATGGTCAGTTTGCTAGCTTGATTTCTCTGAACGTGGACTTTCTTTCGAGAAATATGAAATTCCATAAAATATGAACCTTTAATATTAGCTCTTATTTAAGTAAAAATAACTCAAGAGAATTAATTTCAAAATCCTTTGATAAATAGTGAAAGAATGTGAGAAGTATTGAAAATACCTTTGAATTTGGTGTAAATTATTAGTTTCATCCTTAATTATTAACAGCCTAAAAACAGCCCTATACTTGACAACTAAATTTGATACATTTCCGATCTACCACATAGCATAGCAAGTGGTCTCAAACTTTTGTAGCAGCAGAGAACTCTTCATAAAAATCGAGAGAAGTGTTGAAAACATCCTAATTTTGATGAGAATTTAGGATGTATTTAACTCATGTTGCAAAAATATCAAGGACGTTTAATTTAATTAATCAAATAAAAAAGTATTTAAAAGCTATCAATAATTTAAAAATAAAATTAATAATACAAGCCGAATTTAATTGTGTTTCAAATAATTCTCCTCTGAAAGAATGGGTGGAATACCAATTAAGAAGTAATAGTTGGACCCCATGTGAATGTCAACAACCCAACATGTTGCTTAATTTTGATCCCTCGTGCACTAAATAATTCATTCCTTAATCATTAACTCTTCCACTAAATATTAGCCATAATAATAATTTTAAAAATAACAAAGAAAAAATATCAACATGATAAAACTGAAGAGAAATTAATAATCAGGATTGACTAAAAGTCTTTCCAATTTGTTGGTTACACCTCATCAGTCCTTGATTTCACTTTATTAGTCAACAATCAACATGTAAAGTGGAATGCTCATTAAATTATTAATGCATGGGAAAATAATAATAATAATAATAATAATAATAATAATAATAATAATAATAATAATAATAATAATAATAATAATAATGATAACAGTAGGAGAAAAAGTTTTGAAAACAATATGAACGCTAGTAAAACATTGCAAAATTTCGAATATTATTCTGTGATTGGCAACTGTGTGGCACATTATTTTAAGTTTTAACAAAAAAGATGAGTTTTAAAAGATAAAGAAGAGTAAATTTTATTTAAAGTATGACGAATGAAATTTTAAGCCTTGGTCTAATGTGGAAGGATAATAAATTTGAACATTTTTATACATGGAATATCCCCACATCAAGACTTTGATTGGCATTAAAGCTCGGAATAAATGAAATACTGAGCTCCTTATAAGTTTTGTATAACACTTTTCTCTTTGAGATAATTTTTGGAGTGTCAATTAGATTCAAAATCTAATTTGATATATCATCAAAGTCAGACCAGTTAGAAAACTGAAAAATAACTATAAGGGTGGAAATATCTCTGATACATAAATGTGCACGCACTAGACTGAAACAGTAAATTTCCGAATAAAGAATATACATACGGATTCGAGGGTGAAACATGCCTAGCGGTAATTGTCACGACCCAGACCGTCGTGATTGTCACCCACACTAACCCTCCGGTGGGAGAACCATTACTACAACCCAAACAAACCAATTTTATGAAAATTAAGACATTTAAAGATACAGAAGCAAGTAGGGGTGTTCACGGGTTGGTTTGGATCGGTTATTGGTCAAAACCAAAACCAAACCAACTTAATCGGTTTTAAAATTATCAAAACCAAACCAAACCAAATATAATTTACATTTATCGGTTTTGTGGTTATCGGTTTCGGTTTGGTTTGGTTCGGTTATTCG
>JAJOOR010009878.1:0-41543 GCA_036250505.1 Solanum acaule
TAAGCTTTATTATAATTACCAACATATGTGGACTATAATCTTTATTGAACCATTCAGAATCTAAGTTTCAAACTTGAAATAATATATTAAAAGATAAAAACTATGAAAAAGTATATGAAATATTTAAAAATTATATCAAAGTAAATATTTTTATGTATAAAATAAAATTTTAAAATTATATATATAATGTCGGGTTGGTTTGGTCTCAGGTTGGTTTTTTTTAGTTAAAACCAAACCAACCCAAATATAGTCGGATTTTTTTTTCAATACCAAACTAAGTCAAATTGGGTTTTTTTTCTCGGTTTTCGATTCGATTTTGTACATCCCTAGCGTCACCTATAGATCTCGATCTAAAGCCTTTACCGAAACCACCATCAACTCGACCTTTCTCCCCCCTTTTTTGGGCATTTTTTCTACGGTCAATTTTGAAGTCGAAAATGTATGATAGCTTCTACTAATTGGGTAATCACAATACCAAAAGATGGACCATCATCCATATGTATCAGAAATTTTTAGATGAAAAGGCTAAAAGATTTTAAAAAATCGATAATGAATTAACTGGAAAGAAAAAAATGGATGAAGAAGATGATCAAAAACTATCTTTTCAATAACTTGCAATTGATGAACTAGAAAGAGAAAGAATATGAAATTAAAAAATGGAGTGATAGAGGTAATTAGTGATACCATGGAGTGATTTTAGGCGTGAAAAAAGGAAAAAAAATCACGGGTGATTGTTTAGAGTGATGTATCTGGAAAAGTGAGAGAAATTAAGGAAAATAGGAATTTTTTTAATTTTTTTAAATGAAAGGGAATAATAGAAAATAGGGTAAAAAATAATGTGTAGTTAGGTAATTTTTCCTTATTCTTTTCTTAAACTACATAATTAGACATACTTAACTACTATATATGCATATTTTACCTATAGTTTAAAAATATTACTCATAATACCACTTTTTAATAACTATACCATATATTTTAAAAAGTTAAATCAGATACACAAATTCCTTAATTATGCATTTAAACAATTATCTTAAAATTTAAATTCCTTAATTAATTAAAGGTACATTAACCATTTTAATTACTTTCTCTCACATCACTTTTTTCTTCCCTAATTACCCGCATCTCAGTCCCCACCACAATTCACACACATCCACCATCTCTCCTTATTACTTAATCATCTCAAAACATGTTTGCATGTACCGAATTCAAAACTAATTCTTGATAATCAGTCACGAAAAGAAGTAAATTAAGATTTTGTTTAATTATTCGCTGTTATTTTAATGTATCTTGGGCTTCATCACTTTCACGTATGTGAATCAGAGTTTCAACTTTTTTAAAGTTCAATTTTAGGGTTTAATTTGTTTGATTTTGTTCTTTATTCAAACCATTTTAATGGTTGACAATTCACAAATAGTATGATTCTTGTTAAAGGTATTTCACATTAACAATAATATTTTAATTTAAGCACTTTTTATCTGTTTGTTTTCATTAACAATTTTGAAATGATTGTAGGGTTTGAATCTTTTTTTTTTGGCAACCAATGTGAATATTATTATTAACATAAAGCCACAAACAAACTTAGAATCATCCAAACCTCAACATACCGAGGAAAAGTAAAGAAAACATCTAATTACATATTTTTTGTCAAAATCTACTACACCTACTAGCTTTTATTGTTTTCTTGAACATTAGTATTATTCCGGCCATTTCTCTATTAATTGTGTTCACTATATCTGTATGTTGTATATGCACTCCTTTAAAGTGTTTCCAATTCCTTGCCTTCCAAATATGATATACCATTGCTTCCCACACAACTGCTACCACTTGCTTCTTGAAACTCTTCCAGTGCTTTATCTTGATCAGCTCTAGTGTAGCATGAACTGTCCTCTACATGTATATTCAGTCTTAGCAACCTTTCCTTTGTTAGCAGTTTCTTTTGTATTGCTAACCACATGATGAACCGCTGCCTTGGCATTGATATTGAGTTCCAGACTAGCTCCACAATCTCCATCTTTACTTTGTCACCTTTCAGCTCATTGTAAGCACTTGTGATTGAATACTTTCCAGTTCCAGTTAGGTTAAACTGACCTTGTGTATACTAGTGTTGCATTTTATTCTTTATAAAGTTTATTTTCCTCCAATACCAGTTGTTGTCTAAAGGTGCACTATGCTCCCAAAATGACTCTTCTTTGATATATATCCCATGTACCCATTTCACCCACAATGGCTCCTTATTTACAACCAATTGTCATATAAGTTTCCCTACAAAAGCCTCATTCCAGATGCCACATTATATTTAAGCCACCCTGCCTCTTTGGAAAGCAGACATTTTCCCAGGTTAACAAAGCCACCTTCTTTTTTCCTTCAGAGCCACCCCACAAGTAATCCTTACATTTCCTATCCACTCTTTTTACAACACTATGATGTAGAATGAAAACTGACCCAGAAGCTATGAATTGAGAACAACACACCTAGTATTACCTGAAGTCTTCCTACATATGAGAGCTGTTTTTCAAAGGAAGTTTTTATCATGTTTGTGATCTTCTCAATTAGTTGGTGACATTCCAGTTTATTCCATCTCTTATCTGAGAGTGGAAGTCCCAAGTACCTAATGGAAAAACTTTCTTGTGTAAATCTAGTTATCTCTAGAATCTCACAGTTTCATTTTTCAGTCATGCCCAGTCTGAAAAAAGTCCAGTAAAGATTCTGTTACATCTCTCCCCACCATACTTCAAGCTTCTTTAAAAAGTCCACTTCCATATCCATTTGGTCCTGGACTTTTGTTTGATCAATCTTGAACATTGTTTCCTTCACCTCATCTTCAGTAAATGGCTTTATCAGATGTATTTGCTGGTCAATTCTTAGTACAGGTCCTTGTTTCAATACCTTCTTATTTGCTTTCACTCTATTCCTTGTTTACTCCCCCAGAAGTTGTTGATAATAGTTGACAAATATTTGAGCTATGTCTCCGGGATCAGTCTGCCACTGCCCATTTTCATCCTTCAATTGAGTTGTTGCTAGTTTTAACTTTCTATGCTTAATTACAGAGAAGAAATATCTGGTATTATCATCTCCAAGTTTCAACCATGTTACTTTACTTTGTTGTTGTAAATACAGTTCTGCTAGATAAGAACTCCTTTTAAATTGTGAGTATCTCTCCCTTTCCTTTTTTGAAACTCCATGTTTAATGGTTGATCTTGTAACTGCATTTGAGCCTATCTCAATAGTTCCCTATGCTTGTGAGATTCCTTTATTATGTCTCCCAGCTGTTGGTAATGCAAATTCTTCAAACTCCTCTTTAGATGCTTCAATTTCTTCACCACCTGCAACATCTTACAACCTTGAATTTATTCTTAACATCCTGCTTTCACCAGCTCCTAGAATTGAGGTAGCTTCCCCATACATTACAATATAGGAATGAACTTTTCTTTCTTGTTCTCTCTTCTACCAGGTTCAGTTTGATTGGACAATGATCACTTATCCCTTCAGGCAAAAAATTACACCTACTTTGTGGCATACTAATCAACCATTCACTATTGATTAAGGCCCAGTCTATCTTTGAGTAAAGTCTACTTTCAGTCCCCTTGTCGCTCCATGTGTATTGGTTACCTTGATGGGGAAGTTCAATCAATCCACAATCTTCTACACATTTTGAAAAATCCATCACCTCTGCCAGTGATATAAGAGATCCTCTAATCCTATCCTGAGCATGAAGAATGGAATTATAATCTCCAAGCATCAACCGTGGTTTTCTGTTATAACGGTGGATTTTCTGTATTGAAGACCATAGATCATTCCTCTCTTCTCGAGTGTTAAAAGCATACACAAAAGAAACTAGGAATGCTATTTTTTGTGGTATATACTCTACCTCACAAGTAACTATTTGTGTAGTATAATATTTATTGGTTTAACTGAGTAATAGTCAGGCCTCCATCTAACCAGTATTCTTCCATTGTAATGATGTTCTAAGATGTGAATGTATTCACATCCTCCAAACATGTTCTCAACAATCCTCTCCATAGTATTCCTTTTTATCTTTATTTCCAGCAATCCTACCAGTCCAACATCTTCCTTATTGCAAATGAGTTTTAACTTCATTTTGCTTATTAGGCCCATTCAGGCCTCTCGCATTCCAATTAAGGAGGCTAATCATCCCCAATTCTTGGAATGAGGTTGCTCTCCTCATTTGTTCCTTCCCTATTTTGGCCAGTCCCTTTAGATGAACTGCTTGCAAATTGTTGTTTAGCCACTCTCCTTGGTGTAATCCATACTTTTGTGTCTTCTATTTGTGCTACTTTTTCCAATTTTTCTCCATGTTTCTCAACATTCTCAGTTTCTTTTTTGTTGTTGTGTCCAATTCTCCTTTGTTCGTGTGACTGCTCCACCACAACTATTTTATTTTCCCTTTTCGCAGTTACTGGCTTAGCCTTCTTCCTACAAATTTCCTCTGAGTGTCCATACTTTTTACAGTATTGACACAGAGTGGGCTTCCATTCATAACTCACTTTCTGCTCTATCAACTGTCCTTTCTCATTTTTAAAGCTAATGTTCTCTGGAAGTATTGTATCCATGTCCACTTCTACCATTAATCTAGCAAAATTTAGACCTGCTTTCCTTTCTGTATTTTTGTCCACCATTAAAGGTTTCCCAATCAGACTGCCCAGCTTACTTAGGCCTTTTGGACTCCAGTACTTGAAATCTAATCCTGGAAACTTAATCCAGATAGGTACTGAATGCAGTTCTTCTCTAGAAAAATCCATATCCGGACTCCAAGCCTTAACGATGAATGGTTTGCCATCAAAATGGTAAATCCCTGCCTGAACCACATAATTTTTCCTTCTTCTGTGTCAAATCTAACCAGTACCACTCTATTCTTCAGCATTACTATCTTATTTATACAAGGGTTTGAATCTTTATCTGCTAACATCCAAACCGAAAATAGATCTAAGTATATATAGAAACAACCCCAAAAAAGTTGCAGAATTATGTCAAACTTGAATTAACATATTAGATACACAACTAAACCTAGACACACGTTTAGTGCAACAATGCAAAGTGGAGTCTAACATACTGGTTTGGTTCATGAAGATACATACATACTTAATCAAATACACTGATAAAAACTAGATAGATATGATCATATCTCAGTTATGTATCAGATACATCAATTGGGTCTTCCGACCTCTAAATCGCCTTCGCCGGTCTAGGTGGTTTCTCCACCGTCAATGTGATCTCCAGAGTGGCCAAATCCAACGATGCTCGATCTTCAGAGTGACCAAATCCAACGACGCTCGTGTTATTGGCCATTTGAAAAAAGAAAAAAACTCAAAACTTGAAGATACAAATGAAGGAATTGATGAAGAAGATGAAGTTCACAATTTCAGAATTACTATGCTTTATGATTTCGATATTTTAGGAAAACTGATAAGAGTTGATATAAAAGGATCCTCTAAATCTGTTTTGGTTGTTAATTACTCATCATTAACTCCCTTAATTAAGGAAATAAGTTACACTCTTTAATTCAAAAGTAATAAAATCGTGTATCTCGCCTATTAAATCTGATGGATACATATATCTGAAAAAAATGGTATAGAAAGTAATATAAAAAACTATCGAGAATCCTAGTAATTAGAATTTAAAGTAGTGGATTTATGTAGTTTGTCCTTTTTCTTTCTTTTAGAAATTTTTTAGCTTTTGCTCATGAATTATTTTTTAAAAAAATCCATTTTATTTGAAATTTTAAAATTGAAGTTAGAGATGAACTTGTCACTTGTGTTTGTTTAGTCATAGTTTTTGCACTTAATATTTTGAAAATATCTATATATATATATATATAATTATTTGAACGTTGGAATATAATTTAAAATAAGTTGTTTTATGAAATACAAAATTTAATTTTTTTTTTGAAAACATAATAAATAAAAAAATAAAAAAAATAAAAACAACATTTTTGGTGTTTTTTGAATTCTAACTATAACTTGAGTTGTATTTGAAATTTTCATGGCCAAATATTGTTATTGAAAGATGTGAAATAATTTTTCCAAAATAAGTGAAAAATTGTCATGGCCAAACAGTTTGGATTCATGTACTAATTTTTTTATAATTTTTGTGATTTATTTGTGTAACCTACAAATTACAATGCCAAGTAAAATGGTCATTGGTATACGAGTTTAAGAAAGGTTTGATGAAGTTATTGGATATATTAGCTACCAACCACACTTGGGAGTAAAGTGAAAGGGGAAATCAACCATTATCAGTAATAAACTTGAATAAATGAGGGTGAAAAAAGAATCCAAACGAGGATTGCAATTGCTACTATTAATCAAAGCCAAAACAATTCTAATAGAAAGACCCATGTTTCATGAAAATAGTTAACTTTGCTTTTGTATTTTGGTGTTGCTGTGTTTTTGTTACCTTTTTCTTTTTTCACTGTTTTTTTTTGTCTCATTTTTTGTTACCTTAGTTGGTATCAAACTCTATTTTGGTGTTGCTACTGTTAAATTGCAATATTAGGTACCAAACTCTACAATGTCAACTGTCAAGTTTGTTTAGGCAATAACCTTTTTCTTCATATCAATTAGTCAAGTTGTAATTTATATTCAAATTTTGATTAAACATAAGATGAAGTTCTCATTCTGTTATAATGATTTTCTTTTGGTTATTTTACTTTCAGTGATTTACAGTTGAAAAATGAAATTGACATGTTTTGAGTATTGCCAGCGTAGACAGGATCGTATCGTAAATCGGGCAACTCCTCACCTGCCTCAAGAAGACTTTTAGTGAATCCATAAGTTAAAGTTACATTCGATATTCCGACAAGGTATAAAGTGGCTCTGACAATGTGGGTAAGACATTGGATCATCACGAGACTCATAGAGATGGTTATCGATTAGAGAAACTCCGTAATAAAGTAAATTATTTATATTTCAGTATTTGCTATCATTACATCTTATAGTGTATAGTTTATTTGATTTTACTTCACGTGCATACTTTACTTCAGTTGAGTTACTTTCAATCCTTCAGTTCGATCAGTTATCTATTTCATTCAGCTTTATTACATACTGTACATTCCATGTATTGACGTCATTCGACGCTGCATCGTTTCATGATGCAAATACAGATATTCAGGATCATCAACAGGCGCTTCGTTGAGATCACAACACCACTCATCAAGTTTTGATGAGGCCTCCTTGCTTTTCGAAGGACTTCAGTCTTTTATTGCTTTAGTAGTTTTGATTAAGATTGTCGTGGGTCTTGACCAGACACCTATTTGGAGACAGTAGAGGCTTCATAGATAGACAAATTTAAAGAGTCTTTTAGTGTTCATTTTCAAAAGTTTTGCTAAACTTTTATCATTTTTATTTAGTATTTCTAGACAACTTGACTTTCAGTCAATTACTTTAAATGTTTTTCTTCAGTTTTAAGTTTACGTTTGCTTGAGTTAGTCTTCTGCTAAGTAGTCAGTCATGCTAAGGGTTCACTTGAGGACCAATCATGATTTTCGAGTGTCGGCTACATCTAGGGTGTAGGCTTGGGGCGTCACAGGAAATCCTTGTAACCCAATGAGACTTAACTAGGCACTGCACCGGTAATTCAGATTAGTATAAAAATCTCTGTCTCAATTTATTTTTCGTTATTTATCATCTATTATACTAACCTGCAGGAGAGTTGACTACCAGCCTTTGAAAGTCGATTTGGAAGGAATTTTCAATTCAACCACTCCCCCCTCTTGACTTTTAATCACTTCTTTACGTGCCCAACTAACGTGAGGTTACAACTTCTTTGGAAATGGATCAAAATGATGTTTTTATTTATTGTGGTTAGGGGTGTTTGTGGTTCGGTTTGGATCCGTTATTGATTAAAACCAAAATCAAACCAATTTAGTCGGTTTTTAAAATTTCTAAAATCAAATCAAACCAAACGAAAAAAATAACCGTCGATTTGGTTAGTGTTGGTTTGGTTCGGTTTGGTTCAGTTTTTCTGGTTTATTTGGTTTGAAAGTAATGTTTTTGAGGACTTAAGTATTTCGATAGACACAAACACCTAGCACATGAACAATCCACATAAAAGCTATTGTCGGTTCAATTAATCAATTTATAAGCAATACAAGAGTTATCATTACACGAACAAAGTGATTCAATTAAGAGAAAGTGTGATTATTTTATGTGAAGTAGGGTAGGTAAAAACTAAAATGAATTTTGATGGACTTGGATTTAGGCTTGTTATAGTTGACCTATAGTGTTGGACTTGAGAAAATGGTAAAATTAAAGACTTAAGTTAATTAAAATTCAACAAAATATTTATATTTTATTTATGAATAATATATAAATAATAGTAAAATTTATACATCTAATTTATCAGTTCGGTTTGATTATTTTTGCGCTTGTTTTTTTAGTAAAACAAAAACCAAACCAAATAGTATCGATTTTCAAAATTTAAACCAAACCAAACCAAATATCAATTTTTTTAATCGGTTTGGTTTGGATTGAATTGTGGTTCGATTTGATTTTTTAGCCATAACCATGAACAACCCTAATTGTGGTAAATAGTTCCGTGAAGTAATAGGACCGGCAAATTTTAGGTGTCTAATTAAAAAAAAACAAGTATAAATTAAAAAAAACAATTAAAATTAAGGGCAACTTTATATATAGAGTAAATATTTTTAATATTATAACTTTTTGATCACCTTGATTCAATGACTCATATCATCCTTAATTGAGTGAGTCAGGTCATTTGCCTAATTGTAAGATGAGGGATGATATAAGTAAGCAGAAATAAAAAGTGGGGAAAAATGGACCTGAGAAGTCCGACGTAAACGGAAAGCGGTCAGGTATTGAATTAACGGTGCACAACATGCAATAGTAACTGAAACTTCCAAATACTTACATCTCACTATCAAATATTCATCACACTATTGCTAATAATAATAGCAATGAATAAAGATTATGTTTTCTGAATAAGAAGCTGCACAATTTAATTTATGCCTTCACAGGTTCTTTTCTGTTTCTCCTTTTCCTTCACAATATCAGTTGTTTTTTTAAAATTATTTGAAAATCTATTTGTTATTTAGGTGTATTCCTTCATGGTATCCTAGATTTTTTGTTCATGATTTCCATATTTGCATGCAATTGGTACGATTAATTGTGTCACTATCTCATTTAAAAGATTATATTGTTAGCAGAACGACAACCCTTGGGCCTATATTATTATATTTTGTTTAGGAGTGAGGGTGAAACTCCAACGCTTGACCTTGCTCTGGTACCATGTTATTTTGTGACCATCTCATGATATAAGTGGAGATTCTTTGAGTCTCAACTTTGAAGGGTAAGATTAATATTGACATTATTATATATTGGGTGTTGAAATTAGTTATTTTAATTGCAATTTGATTATTATAGTACTAAATTCATTATTTTGTGACCATCTCATGATATAAGTGGAGATTCTTTGAGTCTCAACTTTGAAGGGTAAGATTAATATTGACATTATTGTATATTGGGTGTTGAAATTAGTTATTTTAATTGCAATTTGATTATTATAGTACTAAATTCATTAATTATGTACATTTGACATTTATTAATTTACCATAAGTTGTAAGCTTCACTTCAATGAAGTACACTTCATTTCTTGCTTTTCGCTTCAAGACTAAACTTACTACCTTGGGGTAGTTTGGTAGCTGGTATGGATGGGAGTTATGCAGGTATTGAATCTTGCATAAATAATACCACGTTTGGTAACTGGTTAGGAGGTAAGCTATTCATGTATAAAATTAATACGGTGTTTGGTTTGTAATTAGAAATCCGTATAACTATAATACACGTATAAGTTACAAGGGAATCTGTGTATTATTCTATGCAGAACAGAAGGTGGAATAAATAATACATGAATAACATTCATAACTAACCAGCTACCAAACGAACCCTTAGTCTATAAGTGAATACAACAATTTCTTGCTTTTCGCTTCATTCCAGTGATGGTCTAAACATTGATAACAGATTGCAGTGAGGTATATTTGATTTGAACATATAGATGACACAATCGCAGACTGTTTCGCTTATTGTGACTTTCTTGATTTGAGCTTTTCTACTTTATATATATGTGATGCAGATATCTTCCGAATTGAATGTTGAGCACTAGTTTACTATCATGAACTCTATCCTGGATCACGTAGCCAAAGATTATGGTAGACGGAACAGCTCAAGTGTGTATAGTAGTGGGGATGTCTTTGAGCCTTTGTCAAGTAGTAACGGTGAGGCTGAAGAGACAAAATATTTATTCCATATAGGCTGATCAAACTCTTGATCTGGCTAATTCCCCTGACTGTGCTTTATTGTTTCTACAGCTAAGCAACGGGCAAAATTGGTAGAATGGTTTAATAGTGTTCTTCCTCACTTGAGTTTGCCAATAAATGCTTCTGATGAGGATTTACGAGCATTGTTGATTGATGGTTCTGTCTTATGCCAATTATTGAATAAGTTGAAACCAAGTTCTGTACCTGAGGTAGTTTATAACATTTTGATTTTACAGTATGCTGGAGTAAGTATGGCTTTGTCTGTTGATTTAACTGTATCTTTTGTTCTAGTGTGGTGGTACAGTACACTCTCCAGAGCTACGTTCAGAAAATATTAGAAGGTTTTTGTCTGCTATGGATGAAATGGGCTTGCCCAGGTTCCACGCATCAGACTTGGAACAGGTTAATGATATAAACTGGTGCTCGTGTCATAACTAACTCATGTAGTTCATTTCTACTTATGATTATAGGAAGTCCTTGTTCTCCCGTTTGGCTATTTTGAAGTTGAAACTTGAAAATTTGAGGCTTTAAAGTTGTGTTTGGACATGCATTTTACTTGGAGTTTTGTGAGTGGAAGTCTCAAAAATACAACAACTGGTCCGAGCCCACTTGAAATTTCATGGCCAAACAGATATTTGAAGATAAAATTTCAAAATCTGATCCCAAATATATGGCCAAACACCTAGCTTAACTTTGCAGGCCATTTGAGTTGTGTAACTTTTTCCATATGTAGAAAAGTGTTATCCTGCTTTACTTTTATATAGTGAATTGCCATCTATATTTCATTTTAGATCTATTAATAATGATGAATTGTCCAGGGTTCCATGAAAATAGTACTGGAAAGCCTTTTAACACTTCGGGCAGAATTTAAGCTGAATGATGGAGGATACAATTCCTGCACAGTATTATCCAGTAAATATGGAGCTGATGAAAGCAGAAGATGGAAACTGTTGGGTGAAAATTTGGGATGTGGTGATTTTTCATGCATAGAAGAATTTTCATCAAGAACTCACTCTACCTCATCCCTAGGAGAACGGATGAAGACAGGATCAGATTCAAAATTCCAGCGTGCGTTGAGAAGTCCTGTAGTGACAGGTATTGATGTAATATGCAACATTAAAACACGTTTACAGATGGCATAGCTGTTTGCTATTTGCTTTGCAATCATCAATGTTCTTTTGTTCTTCTTGGTTTTAAGAAGTTAAGCAATTGTTAAATTAGGTAAATAACTGTTTGCTCTTGCTACTTCTCCAAACTCCACATGTCATATCTTCTTTCTGAACTTTGTAGAGCCATCGGCCGCGTTAATACATCACGTTGGACATAAGTTCCATGAAGTATTTCAGCTTAAACAAGGGAGCCACACTGAAATTCCTGCTGCAAGGATTTCGGAAATGATGAGATCTAACAGTTTGGATGTTAGTAACAAGTTCCACCCTCCCTTTTGTCAATGAAGCTATCTTTCTAGTTGGATAAATTCTATTCTTGAAGGTTTGAATTTGTACTTGTTCCACTCATTTCATTTTTTATTGCTTTCAGATTGCCCCAACGCAGTCACTTCTAAGTGTTGTAAATGGGATTCTTGATGAAAGTGTTGAGCGGAAGAATGGAGAGATACCTCAAGTCTGCACTTAATTTGCATATTTTGACTTGTAGAATTTCTGTTCTATATGAATACATTACAAAATATATGATCTAACATTAGTTGGATGTCTAAATCTGTCAGCGTGTAGCGTGCCTATTGAGAAAAGTGGTGCAAGAAATTGAGCGGCGGATATCTACTCAAGCTGAACATCTTAGAACGGTATAATATGTAGCTGTATTCTCAATTTCTCTTTCCAGTGGATATATTTCATATCATTTTTCTTTCTGTGCCTGCAGCAAAGCAATCTATTCAAGTCTCGTGAAGAGAAATACCAGTCAAGGATCAGAATCATGGAAGACCTTGCAACTGGAACTAGTGAAGAGACACAGGTAGTTATGGACTTCACATTCTAGGAAAAGTTCAAAGTCTGCGATTATTACGCTTCCAGAATTACAACCTTTACACATCCAATTCTTCTGCATTTCAGATTGTCATGAACCAGCTTCATCAGATTAAGGTAATTTTCCAGTTTTTTCTCTACCCCATTGCTAGATCAATGTTCAGAATGTTCTCTTCTTTTGTGTGCTTTTAGCACTTACTATATCACACGAATCGGATATCCTGGAAATTAAACCAGCTATGCTTCATCCTATTTCTTCATCTCATGATTGAGGACATCATTACTTGCTCAGATTAACAGTACTCTCTTTTGCTTCTGACTAGAAGTGTCGCGTATAATTTGTTTGTTAATCTTGTCAAGTGAAATCTGTTATTGACTGCAAAGAATATGATGCTAGAGTCTAGGTACTTCCAAAAAATTCAGCTCCATCATTTTTCTCAACAATCTTTAGTTTTACTATTTCTTTGTTTTTGAAATCACATGCAGAATGAGAAGAACAAAGCGGAAGAGAAGAAGAAAATTGAGGAGCAGGATGTGCCTAGATTGAAAGAGAAGAACGATCAAATTGCCGCATTGAAGCAAGAACTGGAAATGGCTAAGAAGTCCTATGAATCGAAAGAGAACGAAGATCATGGACAAAATATCACAGCTTTGAAGAAAGAGCTGGAAATAGTTAAGAAATCATATGAATCGAAAGAGAAGGAAGATAATAAAGAAATTATAGCTTTGAAGCAAGAAATGGAAATAGTTAAGAAATCATATGAATCGAAAGAGAACGAAGATAATAAAGAAATCACAGCTTTGAAGCAAGAAATGGAAATAGTTAAGAAATCGTATGAATTGAAAGGGAAGGAAGCTGATACTCAAGAAATCACAGCTTTGAAGCAAGAACTGGAAATAGTTAAGAAATCGTATGAATCGAAAGAAAAGGAAGAACATAGACAAGAAATTGCAGCTTTGAAGCAAGAACTAGAAACAGTTAAGAACTCGTATGAATCGAACGAGAAGGAAGATCATAGGCGAGAAATCGCAGATTTGAAGCAAGAAATGGAAATAGCTAAAAAATTGTATGAACAACACACCCTAGAAATGAAAGAAAAGGCTACAGAAGCTCAACAAGAACTTGAGGAGAAGTTGAAGGAGGCCATGAGCCTTTTGACAGAATCAAGAAATAGGATAAAGGAACTTGAGACATTTGCTCAATCAAACTCTCACAGTTGGAAGAAGAAGGAGCATATTTACCAAATATTTACTGACTTCCAGCTGGGTGCACTGCGTGTATGCTTGATCTCTTTTCGTCTTTTTAAATTTTTCCTAAAATGTCATTTATGTAGAATGTATAACTTGGACCTCCATGACTGTTCAGGAACTGAAGTTTTCTTCTCAGTCAATAAGGCAAGAAGTGGTGAAAACTCAGCAGAGCTACGTGGAGGAATTCAATCAACTAGGTCATTTCAGATGCTTGAAGTGTTATACTGATGTCGTTTATTGAAGGCCATATAAGTATAAGATATCAAGACAAGTTTTAACATTGTCTTAAATGGATTTTCCTCATGAAATCAAATTTCGATTACAGGTGCAAAAGTTAGAGCACTTGGACATGCAGCTGCAAACTACTCTGCACTCCTTGCTGAGAATCGCAAACTGCACAATGAGGTGCAGGAGCTAAAAGGTGTGATAACATAGTGATCTTCGTAATTTTGAGGACTGAAAATTAAGTTTCATCTACTTATGTTTATTTTTCAATTAGGAAATATCAGAGTATATTGTCGAATTAGGCCATTCCTTCGTGGACAAAAGGAAAAGCAATCAGTTGTTGAATACATTGGAGAAAATGGGGAGCTGATTATTGTAAATCCTTCCAAACAAGGAAAGGAAGGCCGCAGGTCTTTCAAGTTTAATAAGGTCTACAATCCAGCTGCAACACAAGGTTTTCAGATTCTTCCATATAAATTATAATCAATTCTTATGTCTCTAATCTGTATAATTAACTCTAAAATGACTTCACCTTCCAACTTTTCTACAGCTGATGTATATTCAGATATTCAGCCATTAATACAGTCTGTGCTTGATGGATATAATGTGTGTATATTTGCCTATGGTCAGACTGGATCAGGGAAAACATACACCATGGTAATGAATTTTGGTATATAAATTTGTTAAATATGTTTATGTTTTTTCACTTTCCTGAAGTCAAACTTAATTGACCTACAGACTGGCCCAGACAAAGTGACCGAGGAGAATTGGGGTGTCAATTATCGAGCTTTAAATGATATTTTCAGAATTTCTCAAACGAGAGTGAACACCTTCACATATGAAATTACAGTTCAAATGATGGAAATATATAACGAACAAGTTCGTGACTTACTCTCAAGTGATGGTTCACCAAGGAAATATCCTTTTATTTACTGCATGGTATCTGATTTGTTACTTTCAAACATTAAATGATCGACCAGTCTGAAATATTCTTCGGTTTTAAATTTTTTCTTCCTTCCTTCCTCCCTCTTTGCTGATACTGCTGTCTTACATTTTCAATTAATTTCCAAAAAGACCATCTCAGACTTGCATATAACATGCATCTGGCTAACTGTTTTCCTTGATTTGCACACACTTGGGATAGTGTCCGCCCCCCAGCCTAATGGATTAGCTGTTCCAGAAGCAAGCATGCATACAGTAAACAAGACCTCTGATGTCTTAAATTTGATGGATATTGGATTAAGAAATCGAGCAAGAGGTTCCACTGCAATGAATGAAAGAAGTAGTCGGTCGCACAGGTTCTGTATAACAACTCTACAGAGTTCATCTACATACTTTGAAGTTTGAAGTACATATCTTCTCTTTTTTGTTATGAGTGATTTACTATATCATACTGAGATTAGCTGCAATATGTGCACAGTGTTGTCACTATTCATGTTCGTGGGATGGATATTAAGAGTGGTTCATCCATGCGTAGTAGTCTTCATTTGGTGGACCTTGCTGGAAGTGAAAGAGTCGACCGCTCTGAGGTGACTGGTGATAGACTGAAAGAGGCGCAGCATATAAATAAGTCATTATCTGCCCTAGGAGATGTCATTTATGCTTTGGCACAAAAGAATGCCCATGTCCCATACAGAAACAGCAAGCTGACTCAAGTCCTTCAGACTTCATTAGGTACTTTTTTTTATTTATCCTAGTTAGTCTTTTGATGTTTTTTCTTCCGGTAACCATGTAAACAGTACCATTAACAAACAAAAGTGATACACCCAAAGAACACCCATCTCCACAACCGCCTTCCAGGAAGAGTGCTGTGAAGAATGAGCCTCCAACAGAAAAAAATTAGTTATATCATCTGTGCGGTATGAATAACTGAAACTAAAAACAAAGAATCCTATGAATAAATTGCCAACATCTGTGCCCTCTTTGATGAATTTAACATCTCAATTCTTTGTACAATTTCCTCTTCCAATTCCTAGCTCTCCAGATGTGGTAGCCATCACCTTTACTTTGGAACTTCTTCCGGTGCTTCCTCTTTATAGTCATTAAGACTTGCTTCATGTCCCCTACCTGAATGTTAGTGTTATTATACACAATTAGTTCATTCCTAACTGAAGGGATCCATGCACAATCAGAAAACAAGTGAGAGCTAGTCTCCAATGTCTGTGTCTTACACAGACAGCTAATGGAGGAGCCAGAATTTTCACTAAAAGGGGTCAAAATATAAAGAAGTAAATCTTCGAAGAAACCAAGGGGTGTCCGTATGTAATATATATCCATAAAAAAATATTTTTACCTTGCTACACAGTTTAACTCTCCGACTTAATTACATACAGCATGAGAGATCGATCATCCACTTGCATCTTCAGTTTAATCAGTCTCTCTTTCGTAAGCAGACTGTCCACATTATAACTCTATGCATTGGCTGGGCTACAGATGTCCACACAAGATCTGTAACCTCCAGCTTCCTTTGTAACCTCATAAGATGTTGATAACTACTAGTGATGAAGTATACTCCATTAGCAGTTAAACTATACACATTCTAGTTATACCATATGACCATTCTATCCTTCAAAGAGTTGATTTTTCTCCGGTACCAGCTACTATCCAGTGGAGCTTTATGCCCCCAGGTACTATTGTCATTTTTCATATAAATCCCATGGACCCCAACTTACCCACAACTAGTTTCCAAAGTAACTTCCCCACTGAATCTACATTCCAAGTTCTGCATTCTTTCACGTTTAAGTCCTCTATTCTTTCGTAGACAAGCTTTGTCCCAAGAGACGAGGCATGGTTTCCTCAGTCCTTCTGAGATCCCCCACATATGTTCCCTGCACTTTCTATCCACCTCCTTCAATATGCTCTGTAAGATAAAGGCAGACCCCTGAAGCTATCTATAGAGAAAAGCACACCATTCAGAACTTGAAATCTTCCAGCATAGGATAATTGTTTAGCATAAGCAGTACTAAGCATGCTGGTAATCTTGTCAATTAGTTGTTGACACTCTAACTTTCTACACTTCTTAGAGGATATAGGCAGTCCCAAATATCATATTGGAAATACCCCTAGAGTGTAACCAGCAATATATCTTTCATTTGGTCAGTAACTCCAACTATAGAGATGCTAGACTTCTCCAAATTTGCAATCAAACCTGTGGCTGCACTAAAGTGATCCACTGCTTCCCTCGCCCTTAGCACGGAGTGTTCCTCTCTGTTGCAAAATATCATTAGATCATCAGCAAAGAT
This sequence comes from Solanum acaule, assembly GCA_036250505.1. Taxonomy (NCBI): domain Eukaryota; kingdom Viridiplantae; phylum Streptophyta; class Magnoliopsida; order Solanales; family Solanaceae; genus Solanum; species Solanum acaule. Next base: position 16,995 of record JAJOOR010009878.1, read on the forward strand.
TAAGTGAGTCAGTTTAACAGTCTTGCACATGGGGTGATATTTCATGTCAGGCAACTGGTACAATACGTTACAACATGAAATTGGTCTATATTGGCTAGCACTGTCAGGACAGTCAACCTTTGGAATAAGGGCAATATTAGTAGAGTTAATCAGGAGTCTTTTGATTCTTTCAGCAACAATTGAGCATGAATCATAAGCAAGTGCATCGGAGATATTTCAATGAAAAATAGAATATGTTTGACATGGTTGAGAACCTCCATGGTTTCAAAAAGATTTTGACCACACTAGGTAGTTTCTATATCCCTGCAATATTATCTTTTACATCTCGGGTACTTATCTGATAACTATTCTTGCTTATTTAGTGTTGGACTATTTATTTATGATATTTGAGTACCCGCTCGGATGTAAATTTCTTCAACATTTGTAATTCTGCAATAAGTTCAAATGGATCTCTTTCCTCATTAATGTCCTCGGCTGTTGATACTTGCACATTTTTTATTTTGTTATACAGGTGGTCAAGCAAAGACACTTATGTTTGTACAGCTTAATCCTGAAGTTGGTTCACATTCAGAAACCACGAGCACATTAAAATTTGCTGAAAGAGCATCTGGAGTAGAGCTAGGTGCTGCTCGAAGTAGTAAAGAGGGCAGGGATGTAAGAAATTTAATGGAGCAGGTGTTCTTTAAACTTTAAATGCTTATTAGTAACATTCAACAGTTGTGCTAGAACTGAAACATTATTTTATGCTTCTTCATTAATTACCTAACTTGTACGATCCCAGTCCAATTGTCAAGGTCTTGTCTGGTTTAGACCTAGACGCGCACAAATTTGACCCTTCGATTTTAACCCAAAAGGCGCCTCAATAGTTGGTTTTTAACTCATTCTTATAAGGTCCTTAACCTTCTTCTCCCATTCTACCTAAGGTGTAATGCGTACCTCTTGTTCAGAAGTTTGCCCTTAGTCATGGGCGTCACATACATTCCTCATGGAACTCAGCCTCCTCTCTGAGTTTTTCCCCACCGTCGTACTGAGAGAGAGGGAGTCCTACTCTAATACCATTTGGCTAGGCTCAATGAAGACATTACTTTAACATTTGGAGCAGGGTCGTTACATATGGTATCAAAGCAGGACTTCCCCTCAGTACGGTGGTGAGGCAAACCTCTGTGAGGACGCTGATTCCCAAGTGGGCACGTATGACGCCCATGTTGAAGGGCAAATTTCTGAAGAAGAGGTGCGCATTACACCTAGGCCAAATGGGAGAAGAGAGCTATGGACCTTATAAAAATGAGTTCAAATCAACTGTAGAGGTGCCTTTTGGGTTAAAACCCAAGGGACAAATTTGTGCTAGTCTAGGTCCAAAATGGACAATACATAAACAATTTTGAAGAATCTTTTAGGTCTCTTACTGTGCATAAATATAATATGCCAATTGCCAATATGTTGTATGTATGAGGATCAGAAACTTTTAGATGCACAATCATTTTTACTGTTGGGAGGACGTGCACTTACAAATCATCATCTTCATGTTCACATGTGCTATTTTTTCTATTAAAAAGAAACACTAGCATTATAATAGTTTTGAGATAAGATAAAGTGTTTTCCCTATAATGTTGTGCCTATCTTTTTGGTTTGCTGTTTGCAAGAAAACTGAGAGATATGATATGCAGCCTGACTTTACTTTGTAGGGTGTGACTTGGAGTCTCTTGTAATTTTTAATCTTCCAGGTTGGATCTCTCAAGGAAATGATATCTCAGAAAGACAATGAGATTGAGAAACTGCAGCTGATCAAAGATAAAAAATATGCTTATACTGGAGCCAACAGCGAGACAAATAGTACTGATTGAGGTATGGCTCCTCTATCTCCTAGATTTTTTTTTTTTTTTTGTGAGAATTCCTGATAAAGCCGAAAGTTTTCTGGTAAGTTAAACTACTTAAAGGAGACTTATGTACTTAGCTTGATGTATAGTGATCAATTTAGACTCCGAAAGGATACCTATTGCAGTCTGAGTACTGAGAATCTTTGGATTTTGCAATGCATATATTGTAGAAAAACTGAGTGATATATTAAGTAAGTTGAAACCAACTTGTTTTCCAAGGAAACATTTTCTTGGAATACATTTTTCTTTCATACCAAACATAGAGGCCCAACTGGAGCGTGCACCGGGAGTCCAAGCGGGGATGAACGTGACTCTGATATCATGTAAAGATATGACATCTGGGCCTAACTCGACTCCAAAAGTTAGCTCATGAGAGGAGGATTGTCCAAGTCCATATGTGGTTGTCTCTTTTCTGATTGTTTTCGAGCTTCTGTTGTATTATTATCGTGTTTGTTGCCCTGAGGTCTTGGTCTTAGACTGACTGGAGTTTCAGGTTAGTACGATTATACATAATATCTGATGGTTGTGTTTTTTTATGGACACAGGAATCTGTGTTGAAAGCAATCTTTTCCCTGAAGGAGCCAAAAAAAAAAGCAGTGGACACAGATAAGTAAGTTTATATCATCTCATTGTGTTTGCAATTGATAATATATATACACAGATAAATAAGTTTAATAATCAAATACATCAAAATACAATAACATTATACATTCCTACACTATATATATCGAAACATGATTATCATAACAATATATTGTTAACTGCATAGAATCTAGAAAGAACATAAGTGTTTGATGAAGTTGTAGTTCTGAATAGTTTAAGGAATAAGGCACAAGTACCACTAGACTATGACCGAAATCGAGAGACACACCTTAATTTTTTACACCTTTTTGGTTTACGTGGCCTCCAAACATCTCTCACGCGACTCAACTAAGTAGAGTCACGGAGTGTGCTACGTAAGCCAAAAGGAGTACAAAATTACAAAAAAAAAATGAGTTAGGGGGTAATATAAGCTTAGTTTAGTTAAGATATGTCTGGAATTTCGGTCATAGTCTAAGGGGTACTTGTGCCTTATCCGATAGTTTAAATTGAATTAACTGCTTGACTAGCATATCATATGATTTTTTTATGCAGATAACTGAACAATATTGAGTAAAGAGTTTCATTGGGTGGGAGTAGAGGATCTTGCAGTTAAATTATTATTTATAGGTTTCTTGTTTTTCTACTAGTGAGTAAAGCTTGTATGAAATTTGTAACATTCAAGTGTTGTATTACTAGCCATTCATCTTGGGGTTATGATTTTGAATTAACAAAGATACGAAGTGTCGTTTGATAGGATGTATAAGAATAATGTTGAATAAGGTGTATTAGTAATAATGTTAGTATTAGTTATCCAGATTTTATTACTTATCTATTGTTTGATTTGGTGTATTAAAGATAACATGACATAATTTCTAAAAATAAATAAATTTATTTACAAAAATATCCTCCACAAAATATGATGGAAAGGAAGTAAAAAAAGTTTGAGACACAATTGTCTCTTTAACCATGCTAATACATACATTATAAAGCAATTTGCATTACTAATACCATAAATTAAAAAAGTGTATCAAATAAAATACTAATAGTACAAAAACTAATGCAAACATTATCAGTTTTCATCAATTTTAAAATATTGATAGCAAGTAAAAACATTAGTTTACGAAATGAAAAAATGACAAAATAATAGAAAAGAACAATATGGTACATACAACAGAGTAATCATTCATCATCACAAATAGATGCAACTCCATCTATTCACGTAGGCTGAACCCATCGGTGACCCCTTTAAGTTGATATTAATTTTTACTTAGAATCTTAATTAGATTTTGTTAATTTTAGGCACCTTATGTCAGGTCGCATTGTATCATTTTGACACTTTTTACTGACATGATATGGTGAGTGTAATACACTTATAAAAGGTGCGTGAAAGGCTTATTTATCCAATTTTTATTTAATATTTTTCTTCTTCTTCCCCATTTTTTGGCCACCATTTCCTCTAGCTTAAGGCCTTTCCATGGTGAAAAGTGTTGAGAGAGATTTTAGAGTTGAATACACATTTCTCCGTGGATTAGAATTGATGGTCAAATTGGTGAACAATTTTATTGTTAAATCACGACAGTTCAAACTATGTGTTTGAAAGTCCGACTTCACTAACAATTTCTTTTCTTCTATTTTAGACCCATTTTGGGTTTTTTTTTTCCCCTATTTTCTCGGTGATTTTTGTTTAGTTTTCATTTGTACTGCAATTTCTTGAACTTTGCTAGAATTGTGCAAACTTTAATGTTTAGCTTTGTTTTCTTCCCAACCACTTTCAATTTATCTCAAATCCGAGCTCCATTTATGTTTTCCTTTTTTTTTTTTTTTGCTTAATTTTGGAGCTGAAGGTTGATTTTGATAAAGGTTTTAAAAAAAAAGATATTCTTGAGTTGAGCTAGAAATTGTGCAAAGTCTGTTTGCCTTTCTGGAGAATGGGAATTTTAAATTGTTGGTGTATTATGTTGCTCAGTTTTTTAACTAGGAACAATTGTTTTCTAATAAAGTTTTGATTTTTTTTAGAATTCTTGAGTTGTGCACCTTTTGGTAAAATATAGATGGAGTGGATTTGGTTAGGAAACAAAATGAGTTATGCATTTTAATAGATCCATTGTCAGATCCAAAAATTTTAACTATTAAAGTTAAAGAAATTTGAGATATGGAGAAGACCAAGAGGCGGGGTTGGGTTTGATTTGCTGGAGAAGACGATTGGGGCCGAGGGTGGGGCAGTTCTGCAAAGTAGATTTTTTTAGAAAAAAGATTTAATCCCCTTTAATAATTATTTGAGCTAAAATGTCACGTGTCGTTGATTTATTGGCTAATTTTTTAGTTTTATTCAAAAATTCATTATTAAAGAATTATATTGGTGTCAAATGATAAATGTCTTCGTTTAATTCAATACTTTGACACATCATTAGCGAGTGTGTTACACTCTCTTAAAATTTTTGCTGATTGTGAAATAAGTTTCAAAATGACACAGCAAAACTTCACATGACGTGTCTAAAATGAACAAGCTCAAGTTAAAATGTCTAAGTGAAAATTTATGCCAACTTTAAGGAGCTATCAATGGGTTCAACCCACGTATTTAACTCTTATCAAGCAGTACTATTAATGACATAACATTCAAACATTTCACATTTCGTCATTAAATAATTCTATTTATATAGTTTGGTTTAATGTTTAATAATTAAATTTAATTTTCTTTTACATCGTTTCTCAACTAATTATTGAAAAAGTAATATTTCCAACTTTTTGTCTTGAGTAATTTAGTGGTGTGCATCGATCAGTTCCGTTTGGTTTTATGGATTGTCGGTTCATTTTTTGATTTTGATTTTTAAATACGCTAAACCAATAATCAAATCAATAAGATATTATTTATTGGTTTTCGGTTTATCGATTTTTGGTCCTTAACGGTTTGGTTTTCGGCTTAACCGATAAGAAAATGTTCATCAAACAACTATATGACTTCTCTAATAATTTGGCACGACAAGACAATAATGTAACTTTATAAAATGCCCATAAAATAGAGACAATAGTAATTAACATGAAAAGAACTACTCAAGTGCAGTACAAATAAAAGAACTAGGATAATAATGTGAATTGAAGGCTAAATGACAATGATAGTAACCAATAAAGTACTCATATTGATATTTAATATCTATACATGGGTAAAGTAGTAAATTGCTACTATTTTAATGGGTTATTGGTTCCTGGAGCTACCTCCTTACTTAGATCGTTCGTTCCCCAATTCAAACTCGGATCAGTTGGCGGTCTGATTCCACCTAGTGGCGAATTAAACCAACAGAGAAAGAAACCCTAGTTTTTGAAGACTACCTACTCCGCCTTTTTATCAGATTTCATCGTACTGCTAGTCGTTGTTATTCCCCACTAACGAGTCATCACCAGCCAAGCTAGTCACTTGGAACATAGGGGTATTCAATCCCCGAGCTTCCGGGCCTTGAGAACCGACTTCGGATTATTTTTTTCTTTCAAAAAAGAATAAAGAAAGAATCATGGTAACCATTCGAGCTGACGAAATTAGTAATATTATCCGTGGTTCAACAACATAAACCGGTTTCGCGGCGGAAGCTATATCATTTACGGCAGCCTACCTATAAGTATAAGTAAGGAGAGGATACAACAGATTCTTAGGAGATGGCCGATATAATAAAAAGAGAAGGAAAGGAAAAACGATAGGCAACATTTTTGTCGCCTTGCCTCCTTCACGATTAAGTAGTAGTCCCTCGGACGAGGTTTTTGAACAGAACTTCGATAGGCGAGAGGTGTAAGCACCGCGAGGTGTGAAGCGATCTCGTACTAAACGAAACGACTTTCACTTTCCATAACAAAAATGAAAGAAAGTCGAACTTGGCAAAATAGCCCCGTAACTTCGGGAGAAGGGGTGCCTCCTCACAAAGGGGGTCGCAGTGTAAGCGAGGGAGGGAAAGGAAAAGCAAAACCAATACCCCAATTTTAAAAACTAATGTTCAACCAATAACTCGTTTGATTATTATGATGACACCCACATTTCACGTAAGAAAGATTTAAGTTTTTCAAAATGTCCATCATACTCGTACTTTTGAATTCAACTTAAGTAAAACAAAATATCAACTCAACCTTAATACTATATATTCTCAAAATAAAATATAAAACCTCAATTTCTAGCGCAAGTACATAGTCTTGAATCTTGATGTAGTGTGTATAGTTTATATGGATATAAATATTTCACTATCTTCTTCATTATTTATAGAGTTAGATTTTAGTACTTTCTTTATAATTTTCTTCTTGTTTAAAATTTGATAGAAGCCAAACAGAAAGAGGAAAAGGGCATAAAGTCTGATTCATTTGTACTAAATATACAACATCAAATCATTTATATTCTTCTTACTTTTCCTCTATTTTACCATTTCTTTTCTTCTTGAAAATATTGTTTGATGTATCAGAAAAACATCAACACAAATAAAGAGAGAAACAAAGAAGATGAACAAATAGTCATATATGTTGGTGTTCATGAGTCGGGGTAAAATGCAAACAAAGGAAACATGCAGTTACATTTTTTCTTTAATGGGGTGATTGTTGAAAATTTTAACGCATGACATAAATGTAAAAGAAAGATAAGGGGAAAATAAAAAATAAACAAAAAAAAAGATAAATAAGAATTGATCTAACATGAGAGAGTAGAGAAGAATTGGCATTGGGGACATCTTAATAACTTGTATTACTCTATACCCACTTAATTTATTTTCTAGGGTTGGACTTTTAAAAAAGGAAAAAGTGTGGGGTCATGGATCTCTTTGGCCTTTTTAAAACTTGGGGAAAATATATATCTTTACAAAAATATATTATAATTCCAATACATTTTAAAAAATATTATTATTTGATGAAAATCGAGGCAAATATTTTCTGAATCTCTGTCCTTGTTTCTGTTCCGACGTTTCTTCTTTTCCAAGTGCAAGACTTTTCATCTTTCAAGAACATCTTCTATTCTTGAAAGATGGAACGAGTATAATCAACCATTTCACCGACTTCTCTTTCATTAACTTATTCAATCATTTCATCGTCCTAAATTTTGGTAAAGCTTATTCACCGACTTCTCTCAAATCTTCATTTTTGGTAAAGCTTATTCAATCATTTCCCCAAGTTCAAAGCTTTCATCTTTGGTAAGTTGAATCTTCTATAATGGTATTTTTCGTTAATTTTTAGTCGTATCTGGTTGTTTATTTTGTTATAGTAGTGTAATGATTTAATGAACCCTTTTTCTGGACTGTTTTTCTTCATGTTCTTGTTTAGGGTGAATTTTTTTCGCCGTATTCCATGAATATTTGTGGTCTCTAATGACGTTTTTGTTTGGATATAAATATTTGACCCTATTTGGTTGCTTATTTTTTTTAAAAAAATTATGTTTATCTCGCCTATTGATTTTGAAATTTTGGCTTTTGTTGTGGATTGCTCTTTTTCTCCGTTGTATTTGTTTGCTTTTGCTGGTCTTGTTTTTTCTCATTACATCTGTTGTTACACGAAGTGCAGTGTTTTTCATTACCCTCTTTTGTTAGATCGCCTAAACTTTGATCGACTTTAGTGGCGTTTCTGTCAATCGCATTGTTGATTTCTGTTGGATTTGCTATTTATTTTGTATGTTTAATTGGAGGTTTACTCTGGTTTTGGCTAAAACTAGAGGTGGGATTGTTAAACGATCTGTTCCTAAGTCTTCTAAAAATAAGAAAACAAAGGCTGAAGAAGTTTCAAGATCTTCAGAAAAGAAAAAAATTGTAGTTGAAGAACCCAAGTCTAACTCGAATTTTGATACGATGGCTGAAATCGACAACTATGAGGACAATAGTGCCCATGCTACTGATGATGTTGAGCCCAGTGAAGAAAACACTGACAGTGGAGATGAGGAGACTAGTAGAGATAGCCGAGATACTGGAGATGAGGATGATGATCCCCTGTCCTTGCCAACTTGTGCAAGAGAAATCTTTGGTAAGTCCTATAATTTAACTGTATGGATAAGTTAGGATCTTTTCCAGTGAAAATTTCTATGAGAGCAAGAATGACTCTTTATCGTGATTTTAGAAATATTGTAGTTCAAGAAAAAATTTATAATGACTTTAAAGGTACTTGTTTTGGACATTTAAGACATATTCCAGAATATTACAAGTTTAATGGACAAATGGTCCATTACATGTTGTTGTGTTATGTCAAAAATGATAAATTTTTTTACATGAGATGTGGTTTTGTGTGAATGATAAGCATGCTTTTTTGGCTTAAAAGAGTTTGCATTGATTACGGGGCTGAATTGCTCAGCATACCCCCGTGATGCAAAATTGAAAAAAGTGCTTAAGAAAGGTGAGAAATTTTTCTATAAAGTAACCAAGAATAAGATTATCAGTGGTACAAAGTTGATGAGTTTGATTAAGGGTACCAGATTGAATAAGGAGCAGAAGTTGAAATGCTCTTTAGTTTGGTTTGTCCACTCGATTTGCTTGCCCACGATCGATCTAAGATTGTGGATTCAAACCACATTAAGATGGTCGATGATTTAGATTTTTTCAAGAGTTATCCGTGGGGCAAAGAGTGTTTTGATTTAACAGTGAAGTATTTGAAGAACAAAATTAATTTGAAGAAATAAAGTGAAGTGTACAAGGAAAGAGGGAATGCATCGTATGCTTTGTATGGCTTCCCCTGGGCATTTCTGATAATTTTTATCAATTATGGACTTGATTAATATTAAACTCTTATATATTTATATAGTATTTCATAGTCTCTATTTATTTATTTGTTATTTTATTAATTTCAGGTTTGGATATATCAAGCTTTTCCTCATCTTGGTAATTATGCAAAGAAGTCCTTGAATTCTCCTCTGCCAATTCCCCATTTACTTAGATGGCACACGGCAAAGAGCGATAACATTATCGAAGGTGATCCATTTAAGTACAAAGGGAGAAGTACAAAGGTATAAACTTATTTATTATTATATAGCAATATTTGTAAATTAGTGAATGTCTTGTACTATTTATATTTTTTTTTGTAGGTTGTGCATCCATACCTCATACCTACTGTCTGTGAGACAAAATAAAATTATATGAAAACATTAAAGCCATATATGGACGAAGTGAAGGACACAATTATTGATGCCTTAAAGGCCAATTTGAAAGGTGTCACTGTCCTCACTTATGCAGTAGAGAACGAGGAGGATGAAATATTGGGTTAGAACAATTCCAACCAACCTTGTGAGAATTCTATTTCGAGTGGACAGAAAAATAAAGATGATAATTTGTGTGAGCGTGTTGCATCCCTTGAACTATCAATAATGGAAGTTGTTGCTTTCATACGAGATGAGAAATTGAGGAGAGCTCAAAAGAACAAGAAAAATGAAGGTAGACTAATTTATATACTATTTATATGAAATAATTTATTTGTAACAATGCTAAGCCACTGATCTTGCAGCAGTTAATGAAGACTATACAACACCAACAATTGATAAAGATGGTACTGCAGTTGATGTTGATGAAATACTTCCATTAGCAATAGTCGTGAAGATCTTGTTGCAGTTGATGAGTACTTTGCAGAAGAAGTTAATAAACAAGAGGAGGAGAAGATGACAGAAAAAGATGAAGAAAGAGAAGTGGAGAAACTGGAAGAGAACGAAGAAGAAGAAAAAGAAGAGGAGCAGATCGAAGAGAAGGAAGAAGAACAAAAAGAAGAGGAGAAGATCGAAGAGAACAAAGAACAAGAAAAAGAAGAGTAGATCGAATTGCAGGAAGAAGAAAAAGAATAGGAGAAGCTGGAAGAGAAAGTAGATGAAGACAGTGATGAAAATTCAGTGGACGTGATAGGTATTTTTATGGAGCTTAATGATGAGCTAAATGGTGATGAGTAAGGTATTTATGATATTGATTTATTAACACAATTGGTTTCTGAAGTTGGTTTAAGACAATTGATTTTTGAAATGGTTGATTTTTTGTGTTGATGAATATTAAGACAATTGTTTTTTGAAGTGGGTAGGTGATTAAGACAATTGATTTTTTAAATGGTTGGTTTTTGGTGGTTGATGATTAAGACAGTTGGATCATGTAAATGTTATTTTTGTTTTGATGGATATTGTTGTCAGTTATGGACTTTAAATTGTATATATAATGCATTGTCTTACCAATTCCAAAAAGATTTCATTTTATTAATAGATTGTACTACTACATGAGTAAAAGATATAAGATTGTACTACTGCATTCCTGTTACACATTTCCAAAAAGCAACCACTAACAACAAACCATACAATATAATATTTAGTCCTTTCTCTTTTTCTTCAGCCAATATCAACTTTTGTTTTAGTTGATCCCTATCTTTTTCGGTGTCTTTTAGCAATCCTTTAAAGTGATCTCTCTGCTGTTCGGTCTCTTTGAATAAACTCAATAGCAAATCCCTATTTTCTTCGGAGTTTCGAAGCCTTTCTAATATTTGAAATTTGGTAACGCCTTGAAAATTTGATGTCTCGAGTTCCGAACTCAATTTTGATGGGTTGCTCATTGATGAATCATTTTCAAGCCACTTAAAAAAAAGCATGCACCAATTGCACAGTTAAAGAATTGTCGACCTGGGTTCGTATCGGCGTGTGACGTCCTCAACATAGCTAAATTACCACAACAACAAACGTAATTTTTTTTGCATTGAATGTTTGAGATGCTTGAGACATAATAAAAAGAGACGTTTAAGTATTATAAAATAGAATAGGATGGAAGAGTTCATGAATCCTTCTTTTTATACACTAAAAAATGCAAATGTTACCATTGAAAAGTAGCAATTTGTACTTTGTTACCGTTGTAAAGCTTGGATAATTGAGTATTGTCACTGTTGGTAAAAATATATAGATAATTAAGACAGTCGATATTTTTCATGTGCTTGGTTTAGATTGTACCAACGACATCTACACTTTAACACTATTAAGGTATATACGGGTTGATATCATGATCCATAAATGATCTATACTGCATCTACTAGAGTATGGCGCTTAAATATAGACTGTAGCTAGTATAATTTAAAAGGGAGAATGATTAACTAATAATAAACAATACTATTGAAATTTATTAAATTAAATAAGTTTAAACAAGTAATGTAAAGGTCCACATACATTGGGGGTGGAGATAAATGATGTATGAGAAAGAGTTGTAGTTATACAATCAACATCTTCAAACTAATGTGTGAAGAAAGCACAAGTATGAATGAGGAATAGTTATGTGTGGTTATACAATCAACATCTTTACAACATAAACATGTGATCATGTATGAGTCCATGTAAATTGGGGTGGCAATCAACAATGTGTGGTTGAACAAGTGACATCCTCACAACATACTTACGTTTTCTCAAACATTGTTCTCAGGATATTGATTGTATAACCACAACTCTTCCTCGTACATCACTAATCACCACACCCAATTTATGTGGACTCTTACATGATCATATGAATTGTTTAAACTTATTTAATTGGATAAATTTCAAATATATAATTTATTATTAATTAATTTCTGTCTTTTTTAAATTCTACTAGTTTTGGTCTATATATAAGTGTCAGATTCTAGTTGGTGAAGTATCGACAATTCGTTAACACACATATAAACCTGAATATACCTTACTAATGTCAGAGTGTAAATCTCATATGCCATACATACACCTTACACATATAGATGTATCTATTGTATAAAGGGTCTATATATTTTGATAACCAGTAAATATTTAGATATACAAATTTTACAACGGGAAAAAAAGTTCAAATTGCTACTTTTTTTAATGGTAACATCTGTATTTTTGACAATTCATTAATGATTCGTTTGGTAGAGTGCATATGCAAATAATGCTTGTATTAGTTATAGTTGAATTAGTTATACTTAGATTATTTCTTAAGCATTGTTTGATTTGGTGCATTAAAAATAGTCACAAATATCATTCTAATTCATTCTAATTCTTAATCATATTCTAATTTTAATTCTTAATCATATTCTAATTTTAATTCTTAATCATATTCTAATTCATTACAAATACCATAAATTTTTATATATTAATAATACACAGCTTAATAGACAGTGTACAAAATGTATGTCATCTTTTGATTGATCTATATTAGATCATGAGTAATTATGATAATAGATGACAATAAATTGACCAAAATGCTGGCAGTAGCTTGATTACAGTAGGAAAAAAAAACAGTAGCTTGATTACAAAAACAAATTCAATCAAGCTTGTTTATGATTTGTTGTTGTTCACACATGTAGTTCTCTTGTGTCCGATTCTCTTACAAATTGAACATTTGTTCCTTCTCTTGCTCTTGAAATTTTTATCGATGCCTTTGACACGTTTTCTTCCAAGCTTGGTATCGACAAGAAGCGGAAGAATCTTCACACTAAGCAATTCTTCTGGAACACACCATTTCGACTCGAGATAGACAACATTAATAGAATCCATGTATGCAAGAAGGTACGCTTCAACTTTATACAAAGGCGAAGAGTATACATAAATGCTCATACCATACTCATTGCCATGCTTCGATCGCAAAGCGGCCATCGCATGAGCACAATGTATCTTGATCAAGTCATATTCCCTACATGAACATGACTTTTTCAGTAGGTCCACATAGGCAGTAAGACCCGCACCGAACACGGTAAATTGATTGCCGTCCTCGGTTACATTCTCCACATACAAGGAGTTGCCCTTGATAATTTTTTTTCTTGCGATTTTTTCGGCAACCGGCACCATTTGATTACCCATTGATTTGAGGATATATGTATGCCTCTCCCTAAATAATTCTCCAAACCTCTTAGCAATCGAATTAAAAATAGTTACCGCGGGATACTCTCTTTCGTCTATCAACATATCATTGAGTAACTCGGCGATATATGTGGTCATAACATCATATTTATTGCCACAAAAATGTGCCCTGCTCCACTTCTCAAAACCAATATCATGCTCAAAGACGACGACTGCAGCGGGACATTTGTTCTTGAATTCTACAAAATGATTGTCAAACTCCTCTAAAGAATAAGTCTTTGCCGCATTGTAGTAAAGATAAAGGTAATCTCCACAATGATGATTTACGCGGAGATTTTCACCGAGGTGCCTCATACAATATCCATGGTGAGCATGATTGTAAACGTTCACAATACCGTTGGTGATACTTTTGTGTCTATCGGAGATAAAACACAAATCTGGTTCATTAACCACAATCTCCTTCAATTTCTCAAAGAAGGATGTCCAAGATGCATCATTCTCTTTGTCCACGACACAAAAGTCAATCGGATAAACGATTCTCCGTATCTTGTACAACAACGCTCAACAACACGCCCTCGTATTTACCATGTAAATGAGTGCCATCAACCGCAATTACCTTTCTCATGTGGGCAAATCCCTTAATGCAAGCGCCAAAGGCCAAGAAATAATACATGAACCTATGACTATCCTCGTTTACCATGAGACAATAACTAGAACCAACATTAAGTGTCTTGAACATGTAAGAAAAAGTCGGTAAGCATGAATATCCGTTCTCCGCTGTTCCTCGGACCATTTCCTTAGCAACCACACCACCCTTCCAACATTTCCAATAGCTTGGACTACAATGAAAAGAATTAAACATAGCTCTTTGAATCTCTTTAACATTTGGACCCTTGCCATCATGATACATATTTACACAAAGTGAAGCAATGCCTTTTATTGAAATATTATATGGCTACTGTTGGCATGTTCAACGCCATAACTATGTTTGTCAATGTACTTATAGATACAAAATCTATCCGGACACTCATATTTCCTCACCCGCAACATCCAGGCACAATTGCGAGATACACATTTCACCTTTAAGTATTTAGTACAACTCTTCACAGTAGCAAAATCAAAAGACTTTTTGCCGCCGCTTCGGCTAATAACAATTGCAACTCATTCTTGTTACTGAAAGTTTGGTTTATACATAAATTAGTTCCATTGAAGAAGGAATGGTTGGATTGTGATCCCAATTCCTTTTGTACCTGCATTTCTTCACAACATTTGGGTTCGGGATCTTCCGCTTCTACTGGCTGATTTTTCACATTAGTTGGATCATGATGTATATTCATTGAATGATCACCCAAACTCTCATTTGAATTATAACCCAAGCTCTCCTTTGAATGATCACCCAATCTTTCATTTCCAATCGAATCATTGTCGCTGTTAAATGAATTCGTTGGTTCAATTGGAGGCCTCACATTAACGTTTATCCTCAATGTAGGCCTAGAGCCATCAATACACATATCTAACATGTACAAGCTCACGTGCCTATCATTTTTTATGAATGTGGGATGTATTTTTCCCCTCCCATTCATTTGATAGCTAATCACCAAGTCATTTGGCTCGCAAGTTAACTCATCGGCCTCAATTACGCTTGCAATCATATCGTTATATGAACCATTGCGACGTAACGCAATGGACACTGTCATCTTACTCAAAGATTTCCAATTCCAGCTTTTGGGAGTCTCCTCCCATACTCTCATATAATCACCACCATCAACAACAAATTTAGTTACTGCCATTATAGACTACAAAGATATATATTAGATTACAGTATCAGTCGTTAACGATCGATGAAGTCTGACATCCGTACAGAAACACGACTGAATGAGATCGTGGTTCAAAATGCAGCTCCTGCAATGGCGAAACAAATTTTTAATGCTTTTAAACTACTAAAATGTATCTATAATGAGTTATCAAGTGTTTATTATGGAAGATTTCTCAAATTTCTAAAATGGCGGGAAAATCATTTTGAAGCTTGGTTTTTGAAAGAAAATGGAGTAAACATGACTATGGAGTAGGAGACGATGATGATTTTACCTTGAAAATGGATATTTTGGTTGGAAAACTCAACGGAATCGTCAGTTTCGATAGTAGCAAAACGAGTTGCTCTTCTTTCCCGTTTGTTTGGTTTTTTTCTTTTTTTCTAATATAATTTTTAATAAATGCAAATAGATATATATTATTCCAAATTAGTTGGAAAAGAAGGGGGGGACCAAAGTGGAGATATGAAAACTTAGTGAGGTTTTTTGTATGTGCCAATTAGGGCTTGTGGATGATGTCATTAATAGTGGGTATACCACAAATTATTCAAGACTTTTGTCTTAATGTTCAATTAAGTTTGGAGAGTGGCTATTTTGCCAACTCTCCCGAGAGAGTACCACATGACCGGATTGAGAACCCACTTTCACGTGTGTGTGCAAGCAAACTGATTGCGCTCAACTCTATTTTGTAATTTAAGTATTGACGATAGTATGTAAAATAATATTCAATTTTATCAGTTGAGGTTGAATCCATAAGAATTGGCAAAGAGGATTACATTTTGTTTGTTCGTTAATTCAATCAAACAAACATGTTGTATCACAAATAAATATATAAATAGGGGGAAACCATAACAAGAGATTTGCTTGGAGATCACAAGTATCAATATCACTTTAGCAACACAATGAAAGATATATCTAGATTGAAAATGGCTAGGTATGTGTGCAATTTCGATGGGGTGTCAAATCGATTGACAATGATTAACTAGTCCACAATCAATCAATATAAATAGCATTTGGCTAACACTATATCCAAAGTTCTCTCGACTCAATGAATATGTGTATCTTGGGCATTCAGAACCCTAAGAATTTACTATTCAAAATACAAAATATTGCTTGAGTGAGTTTAGACTATCTCTAATTCTAATCCTTAAATGAGAAATTAATCAGACTCAGACTCTCTCTAGCTCTAATCCTAAGATTAATTTCTCATGTCCTCACTATTGAAGCCTTACCCAACTTCACTTCTCCTTTTAAAAAAAAAGTGAAATCAGAGATTTCAATCAATATTTGCAATTATCAATTTTTAGACTAAACCTTGAAGACAACAATAGATTCATGCATAATAATTGATTTTAGAACTATTTAATCACTACCCATTCAAGTTTATACCCCCATCATGCACACACACACCTATAGGAAGAAATTTAGCTACTCATAAATAAAGAAATAGAAAATATACCATAATGGTAACGCTCCATTTTATTCATATTCAGTAACTATCAGATCCAAACTGAAATATCACAAATTATTATTTTTTTCTTCAACAATTAAAGGAAATGTATATTATTTACTACTAGCAATGTCAAATTTAATAATGATAAACAAAATATCCCAATTGAGAAAACTAATACTAGTACAAAATTGCACACATCTCTAAAATGCCCTTTGGAACTTCCCAAAGAGAGTCGGTTTGCTCAAGTACGAAATTTCTCTTGAACTCCCCAAAGAGAGTCATTAAAGGAATGCCTGCAAATAAGAGAACAAGAGTCTAAAATACCTTCAACCAGCATTAAAATATCACAATAATTTATGCTTAAAAGTTAAATAAGTTGGTAAAATATTAAAATAGCACTATTGCTTGTCCTCAAGCAAAGTATTCACAAAGCATAGAATTGACTTGGGCTATATATGATATAGGGTATGCAACTAAATAATATGCTTCAACTAAAACAAGCACAAAAGACTCAAAATAAAAGTCTCTATATACAAACAGAAACCACAATTGATTCCACAAGGCAAAGGTTAAATTCTTTGAAATCTTTTCTTATTCAAAATCACTTTTCCACACAATGAAGTTAATGACCATTCTAGTTTTGCAACAAATGCTGAAAGATTATGTAGCTCGAACTTTTCAAAGATGTCGATGGCCATGGATGTATGTTGAATCCTCCAGAAATTGTACGTTTTTACCAGATAAGACATGGGCATGACAATATTTTTTGAAAGTATGAACAACAAAGATGAAAGATATACAGAACTAAAACTTTTGAATAGTGCGGTCAATTGAAATCAATATTCTAAACATGGAACATACGTGAAAACTATTAAAATTTAACAAATATAAAGTCTAAAATCCTAATTTTAAAAGTACAATGAATTTATATTAAGAACAACCCTTCGTTGGTGTAGAGAAGAAGATTTGAGTCAATCGAGATAACTTAAAATAAGACAATAACAAAAGGAAGTATTCTGAAACAAAAAAATAGATTAAATGGTTGAGATATGTAGAATTATGTTGCATAGTATATATGCACCAATAAGGTTTTGGGTAGAATGCATGAAAACCAATTAACCATCGTCCACAATATGAACATGCTGCCACAACAAAGACTGGGATTCATCTTACTATTAGTGAAACTCAAGAAGATGATATCTATGGTACATCACTTTGAAGTACTTATTTGTGTGTTTTATATTTTCATGACAGATTATCTCTTTAGCAAATTTGATAAAAGACTGTTTGTTGCATCTTTAGCTGTTACGATGAATAAACACAAAGGATAAAAATGTTGTGACCCAATCACTTTATCTGTTACAATGCGGCATAAACATGGTGTTCTAAAGCATTTTCCTACCAGACTCAATAGCACTTAATCAAAAATTGCAAGAGAAGCTTAAAGAAAGAGAACATGGGAACAAGACAAAAATCATCCAGCAGGAAAGAGGAAAACCTAAATCACCCGCACTAGAGGTATCTTCATACACACAAAAATAGAAGTACACTTTAAAATAGAGCCTTTGATACTCCAAACGTGTTGCAAGAAGAAGTCCAAGAAGCACCAGAATAACAACTCGGGAGGCCTACATGACCGAAACGACCAAACACCAAGTATATGGTTGCAACATCATTACTAGTGAATACCATCTTCGAAGAAGATCAAAAGAGAAGTTAATGAAGAAGTTAAAGGGAGGAAGAGATTCATAATTTGCCTAGACATCAAAATGATTCCGAAATCTCAAGGACCGCTCAAATTAGATGCATAGAATAAATTAAGTTGGTTCTGAAGGGGAGTGAAAAAAAGTCATCACCAACTTAATTAACATCTAAGATATTTCAAAGAAGAATCTACAAGATCCAATACTTATGATAATTGAATGAAGAACTTTGGAATGAGAGCTCTACCGTGCAAAGTCTAAAAGCATTCTAGAAATAAGTTGAAGATATAGTTCTAGAATATTACTTCCAGAAGATCTTTTTATCAACTTTAAATAGAGGTGTTAATTTGAGTGGTATGTGTACTCAAATAAAATGTGTGTTCTTGTAGACATGTGATTTTTCACCCTATCTAATTTTTCTATTGTTTTTGGCATTAAATAATTATTTTAGGCTTGGTCTTGATTTTTTAACTTTTATTTCATTTTTAGTAGATTTTACTTGGTTCATACCACTACTCTGGCCCTCTTCCATGCTATTACTTCGAGTTAAGGCCTCAATCACAAATGAAATTGCTTTAATATCAATTATTTTGAATAAGACAATTAAACCCTAAAAACTACTTTATGAGGGTGGGAGATTACACTCTATCCTATAAACCCCTTAATATTTTTATTTTCAATGATTAAGGTAAAATTACACATAACAAAGATTGTTAGATTCCTTGCAATTAAGAAAAGTTAGTTCGCACCATTGAAGGGAGTCATCTTTACTAGGAAGCTCTTGAAGTGCATTAAATTTGGCTCATACATTATGATCATTAGAGAAAAAAATCTGGACTTTATAAGTGATAGATGTTGCTTTTATTTCCAAAGTTTTCATCATAAATATCATCTTGTTAAGTGTATGTGTATGTACTTGATGTTGATTCATTGTTTCCCTAAAAAGATGTCTTGATGGACTCAAGTATGATGTTGGTTTTATTATTTATATGTTCTACTTGGAAGTTAAAACATTGTGCTGCAAGAACAACCTATAATAGTTGATTTGATATGATCACTGATATTTACAAGTAACTTTTTTTTTTGTCATAATGGGTGTATCTCGCAAGTATAAAATTAGTGCGCTCTAAACATAATATACACATTTAGTTCATACCTTTTTCCAGAACCCTTCTTTATCTTGGCTGGCCAATTTCAAGCTCGAATAAAGAAGGGTTCATGGTATGAATCCTCGTAATAGAAATATTAATGGGTTTTTTTTCACTTTGTAATGCTATCTTTGGAAATAAGAGAAACATAAATCACTTATAAGATCTAGAGTTTTTTCATAATGTCTGAGCCAACTTGAACGTCCTTCAACTTCACTATCACAACATTGGGGGGCGAAGCCATAAGTAGAGTTACTATTTTAGTAGGATCAAACACATATAAACTGAACAAGTTAATATAATTTGAAACAAGAGAACCATAAATCACTAATGAAGTCATAGAGTTTTTTAATGACCATAATGTAAGAGCCAACTTAAGCACACTTCAAAGTCATAATAGAGTTACAACTTTGGCAAAACCGAACAAATATGGCTCAAATTCTGCATTTACATTGAGAAACTCATTTAATAAGTATAAATAATGTATCTAAAACTAAGAAAGAAAAATTAATTATAGTTCAAAAGCCGTAAATCTTAAATCCCCAGATCCGCCTCTTACGACACTTTACACTCAATTTTTCTTTGGCACTCACCCTTTTCTTGAGTACTTTCTTACTTCGTTCTTGAGCACACACTCTTTATTTCAGTACACATACAACTCTAAAGACCTCTATTTATAGGTGGTTATGAGAGGATTTAGTGAATGATATATTTAAGAACAACACCTTCCACTTGTATATAAAATTGCACTTTATAGAATGTTTTTAGGTTTGCACTCAAGAACTTTCATTCTAGAGATGTTCCTTCAATTCTTTGCAAGTCTTGAATATTCCAGATTTTTCTTTGAAATATCTTCAATATTAATTAAGTTGGTGATAATTTTTTAACACTCCCCCTCAACACCGACTTAATTTATTCTTTGCATCCATTTTGAGTGATCCATTGTGAACCTCTTTTTTCCTTTGAACTTCTCTACTTACTACTCGTTGAAGCATTTTCAAGGTAGTAATCTCCTTGATTGGGAAAACCTCTGCTAAGGTTGCATCTATATATTTGGTCTTTGGGTATTTCAGTCATGTAGACCTCTTTGGGTCTTTGACTTCTCTTTGAAACATGACAGGAGTTTCACAAGCTACAATTTTCCATGACACAGTTTTTGTGGCGATACCCCTGGTGTAGGTGATTTGGTTTTCCTCTTGCCTCGTGGTTAGTTTCTATGATGTCCCCTCTTTTTACTTCTTTGAGCTTATATTGTAGCTTTCGCTCAAGTGTTGTTAATTCTAGTAAGAAGACGTCTTTGGACCACCATGTTGATGCTTCATCAAATACCACATTTCTATTCACTTACGTATGATTTGTGACAGGGCCACAACAACTTCATCCCTACATTTATTCATTGTAACTAATAATGACACAACAAACAACGTTTTTATACAACTTGCTGTGGAGATCCAGATGTTTAAGGAAGTTTAAAAATGCTTACTCGAAAGAGTAAGGAAGAAGAGCTGCTTTTATTTAAGCGGAATCAGAGCAAGAACAAGCACTAGAACATATGACTCATACAATCTCTCGAAAGTGACTTAAATTAGGTATCGTCTTCTTGAGTTTCTTGAATGGTGAGATAAATAGTATTCACTGTGGCATTCTATTCGTTATTCCCAAAATCTTGCTGCTACATGTGAAAGTAAAGAGGGGGGAAGGGGTGAATTAAAATTCTTCCAGCCGACTTCCTGTAAGGAGTAGTCGACTCACCTGCAAGTTAGTTCAGTAGTCTAAAACAAGATAAGATGCCAAAAGTAAATTGACACAAAATGTTTTATACTGGTTCGGATCACCGATGTGGTGCCTAGTCTAGTCCCCTTGGGTTTCAAGGGTTTCCTTAAGAGTTTGATGCGAACTTGGTTGTACATGAAGTGTAATCTTCAAGTCCTGTCTGATATGCAAATAGAGCTTCCATGTCGACACTACCTCGACTTGAATAACCTACACTCAGAATCTTTTCTTCTCTTTTTCTTTTACAATTGTTCACTCTCGTGTACAAAGCTTTATGAAAGATGAAAGAAGATTACAATATAAGTTCAAGTGAAGTTGCGTACTTCACAACTATGGCAGAAGGAGGTTTATATAGCTTTGCTCTTTTCAGAAACCCAAGGGTGATTGAATCAAGAATCATTGATCTTATCCTTGATTCGTTCGTGATTGATTTGCTGAGTCATGTCCATATCAGATATGTGCATGGCAAATCGAATCCTTCCTTGTAGGATGATCTTGAATGTTGGCTGATCTTTATGTCTTGACTTCATTCCATTGATTTCTCCTTAAGAAATCTTGAATGCTGGCCGAAATTATTTCCTTGAGTGTGTCCCTTGATTTATGCGTATTCTCCTCATAGATTGATTTAAAGGATCTCTTCTTCTTTGGCAGATCTTGTTTCCTTTAGTGTATCAATCTTGCACGCTGGCCGATCTTACTTCCTTGAGTGTGTCCCTTGATTTATGCATATTATCCTCCTAGACTGATTTAGAGGATCTTTTCTTCTTTACCTGATCTTGTTTCCTTTGATTCCTGCGAGTTTTTCCTCTTGATTGATTGATCAAATATTAACTTTCCTTTCTTAAGTGGCTTAATCAGCAAATCATCTACTTTTCTCCATCAAGAGAGTTTGTGCTGTATCTCGTTCTTTTCCTGCACCAAGTGATGAGTTAGTTAAGTATTGTCATTATTAAAACTTGTCAATTATATGAGGTTAACAATCTCCCCCTTTTTTGATAATGACAACTAATTTTATAAACAAGAAACATAATAAAACTTCCCTGATATGTTGGGGTCTATTGTGAAGCTCCTTCTGAGTTAACTGCCTCCTATCGAAGTGAACCTGGACCTGGCCATTATTCTCCCCCTTTGGAATAATAAAAAAGAAAGAGCAATGGAAAGCACAAACTACAGACCAGATAATAATAAAGTACGAAAAGCAGTGTAGGAAGGCCAGAGCCTTTAATATACAGTCCAAAAGACACAGAGATAGATCCTTGTACGAAATAGTCCATAAGTAGCAAAAAGAGATGGAACAATAGATTTAACGATTAGATCCCCAAAAGTACTTTAGAGAACTGATAACCCTTTCACTGAAAGTGTTGTAAGAGCGCTACACGTTCCTGGAGAGGCTCGAGTAAGAATTTTTAACAGAGATGGCAAGCTCGTTGTTGGAAGAGTCAACTCCACCCTTGAGAGAATCGGCTTATCGGATCAGCTTGTTAACCGTTGTGATACCTTCTTGGTTTATTCCTGTCATTGCAATACGAAGCTTACCAATAATAGTGCTGGTATCATTCTGAAGTCGAAACACCTTTTCAACGGCATCATGAAGAGTTTCCAGTCCTCGTTCCACAGCCATGATGCGAGTTTTCACTTCGTCAGAGTCCTGAAGTAGGAGAGCAGTTGACTCTGCAGAGATCTTGGTTGGCTTAGCAACATCAGTCCGTTCTTGGACGGAGTCCTTCTTAACCCATTTGTTCCCTACTTCCACATAACCCATGCTGGAGAACGTACGAGAGTCATAGGTGGCGCTGATCTCAATGGGTTTAAATATGGAGAGATCAATAAGTCTGTCCACCAGTATTCGAGAGATGGGCAAATCATATGGCAAATTTGCAGATGGATTAGATTCCTCAACACTTTCCCACATATATTCCTTAAACCAATTTGCCCAGTTAATCCGAATTTTCTTAAGCAGATAATAGAGCACAAACACATCCCTGTTGGAGATGTTGCTTAGTGAGCCCTTTCTAGGCAACAGAGTGGTAGCTATAATATGTGCTAATATACGATGTTCAAAACAAAGAGATAAAGGGCCAAAGTCAGATAACTGAGTGCCGGGTTCAGCCACGACGGTCTTGGCACCTTCCAGAGTTACCTCAAAATCATCAGGCCAGGAACTATTCATGTACGGAATAATACCAAAAATTTTGTTCCAAAAACATCTTCAAACAACAGTTCATTAATGATAAGACGACTCCCTAAGATAAGAGTTTCCAACTCACCATTGTCGCTTGACACACAGAGATTAGCATAGAATAAATGAACAACCTCTTCAAACATTTTAAGACCACAAAGGGTAAAAAGCAGAGATAATTTTTTAGCCTTAAGAAAAGGACTTACTAGACAGTTTGAGTATCGCAACTGGTTGAGATTTACCACCCTGCCAGGAACAATGGGTCGAGACTTAAATGTCACGCCCCGAGCCTACACCCTGGACATGGCCGGCACTCGAAGACCATTGCTGGCCCCAAGCGGACCCTTGGCCTGGCTTACTTAACTCAACGGAATACTTAACTCAACAGAATAAACTCAATGCAATAGTTTAAATGATAACATCTTAGCCAAAATGGCAACTTATGTCTCAAAACAAGGTATTTGCAAATACATAGATGAGGGACTCAATACTAACTGTTTGACTATCTATGAAGCCTCTATAATACTGAGATGGATGTTGGGACAGACCCCACAACGTCCTAATAAAGCAAAACTAGGAAAGCAAAATAACAGAGTCCTATGGAATGCAATGAGGCTCACCACTGACTCTGGAGTGCTCAACTAGATCAACGGCGTGCTGGATGCTGATCCTGGCTACCTGTGTCTGCATCATAATAAGATGCAGGCCAACTAGCATCAGGACATTGAATGTACGAGTATGCGAGTTGGAAAGCTAAACAACAACTTAAGCTTGAAAGGAGTACAAAGGAACACTTACCTTGGCTCTGTTTAACTCATGAACAACTCAACTCAATATAAAGCAATAAGACACATGCAATATATATAAAACTTGTAAAATAGTGTAAACAACTTAGTTCGTTAAAGATAAAGCAATAACAAACTCAACTTTACTTAAATATAAAAGTAATATAACTTTTGTGGGAGATTCTTTAACCGACAACCACCACTATGAGCCTAAGTGGTGATACAGTGTCTTGCCCACGCTGCCAGAACTGTCCTATACTTTGCCGTCATATAGAACGCTTAACTTAGTGGATCCACTAGTCTATGCTAAAAGCATCTTAATGAGTCATCTAAAAAGTATGATCCTTTACTACCCATGATGGCTACATGGTTTATGGAGACTTGAGTTATTATGAACTCGCATCCCCATATCGATGCTCAATACTACTCCCAAAATATACTTAGCTCATATGTTTGTAAAAACAAAACTCTTTCTTTGAATTGAGATA